>JARVJO010052886.1:0-20259 GCA_031762555.1 Cynodonichthys magdalenae | reverse complement strand
TTTCTATATAAACAGCATTTTAATAACAACTAAAGGTGACATAGTTACTTTATCATGGTATAGAATTTAAATATATGTCTGAGAAACACATAATATTACACCTTTAAAGTTACACTCTGCTTTAAGGCAACAAATCTGAAAAACTGGTTTTAGTCATGTTTTTTTGTAATTTGGAGCAGAAAACAATCACAAAAAACATTTTTTTATAATTTATGTATTATGGAGGTATGTATTTATTGATTCCTGCAGCTCAAAGCCAGATATAAAAAAACAACTATGGTAGTAATTTAGATGACTCACTCATCTCATACCGTACAGCTGATGGAGCAAGTTGAAGTATTGAATGACCTGGATTTCACCCTGGATTTAACAGACGCACTATCTGGTGAATAATGCAGCACAAAATTTTCAAGTGTTCCCATATCAGCTGCCCTGATCAGGGTCTTTGAAAGCTCAATGATTCATATTGTACAGTGGAAGGTAATACATGTTGAGGCGTCATCTACAGGTTAGTTATTTTGTGTGTGCTTTATATGAAAACTCCTTACGAAACAAATATACCGAGTCTCATTAAAGAATAGCCTGAGGTTTGAAGGAGAAGAAAACTTTTTAGATCAGGGATGGGCAGTATGCGGCCCGTGGATGACTTCCAATAAGCACTCACCCCCTCAGTATGTTTATTTATTTACTTATGAAACCCCCTTAAATCTTTTTTTGTTATCGTTCACAGATTTTCAAGGCAAACTTTTGCATTTAGTCTGCTCTCTTAAAGGATTTCAATATAAGTTGCTACTACAACACGTTGCACAAAGCTAAATATGAGTTTACTAAAGTTGAAAGTGCATAAATTACTGCGACTTGTTACCAGAACCAATCAGGAGTCTACACTCAAGGAGTCTTATTTAGCTCATATATGAATATATTCACACACACATCAGCTCTGCTGCGTTCTACTTACATCTGCACCTCAGTAATGCTTCTTGCAACAGTCCATCTGTGCCTATTAAATTAAATATAGCTTCTTTAAATTAACTATAGCGTCATTAAATAAAAACAAGATTCCCTTTCCAAATTTTGTCAGATAAAAATGAATACCCTTGACTGTATAAAGTCTCACATTTTATGTTGTGTTTCAAAGTAAAAAATGAAGACATTTGATGTTAAAATGATACAAAATATCTGTTTGAACCAGTTTACAGCCCTGTAAAACTTATATCTCACACACACTGACAATACGTGAACTTTCAATAAATTATGCACAGAATGTTATGTGCTTTCAAATATCATGAGATATTTTGCTAACAAAGAGGTACAAAAGCACACACACAGAAACAGGCAAAAGCCTTATTGCCTGCCTTTTTCATTTCAGTGGCAGGTATTATTGACACTGAAACAAAGCATGAAAAGCTTCCAAAATTTCCAAAAACTTTTAACTACAACGAGCCCTAAATTCTGTCTGCAAACTGGGCACCAGCTCCACCTTAGGGTTTGGGATCTCCCATGTGCATCAGACATGTTTTAAATCTAATTAGGTGTGAACTAAACATTTGTGGTACATTAAACAGCCCCCAAGAGCTCCTTTACATTAGCTTATTAAATCAGATTTCCTCAGTACCTTTGATGAATAATTTACAAGATAAACAGAAATGTGCTCTGAACTAAAATTTTAACTTAGCTGTAAAGAAAGTGCAGTTCATCAGTGTTTGTTTTAAATATGTTATAATACATTCGGGTTGTGGAGGTAGATGTGAGTAAAAGGCACATAAATAAAAAGAAGAGGAAACTGTACAAACTGGAGGAGAGGAAATGAAGAGCCGGGGGTGCGACAATGACAGCCATGCAGCTTTCAGATCATTAATGCTGCCTTCATAAAGACTTTTACAAGTCAAAGATGTGTCTATATATGCCTGAGCATGTAGAAATGAGACTTCTCTTTTTTAAGTCTTGTATTGGCAGGAAGATCCTGTTTGTGCTGAGCTCCATCTCACCATCTGCTCCTGGCTACACCGCTGATATCTTTTCTTATAATATCCTGTTCGGCTTTGTCTGTGGAGGCGGGGGGCATGTATCTTCTATTTGGATGGTTTTCCATCCATCCATCCATAGAGAACCAGGTTACACGTTTACTACCGATGCTCCCTGACTTTAGCCATCATTCTGGCATTAGAGCAAACCACAAATAGCCCACTACATCCTGAGTGCCTTTTCGAGTCACACACCGTCTCTGTGGGTTGAAACAAGACTCCCAAACAATACCAGCACCATCATAAATAGCTGCAACCATGAAGGAATCACTACTTAAAACACCTGTTGTTGCAGAATGAGGTTTTGTCTCGTTGCGCTGTACCTTAAAGATTCATGTGAAACGTTTATCGAAATGCTTGTACGAAGCCTCTGCTTTATCCAAGAAGACCTGCTGTTCAATCAGCTGTTAGGAACGCATGACGCTTGTGGTTCTCCTTCAAGTGATTGGCAGCATTTGCTGGCCGTGTTTTGCGATTCCTGTAAAACATGTCGGTGCATCTGCTGCAGTGAAATGGAGGTAATAAGCTTTATGTTATGGTGAGTTTCTTCCCCTTCAAACTTTCATCATAATATCTATTCATGGGGCACTTTTATTCAGGAAAAATGACAGCTGCTTAGAAAATTGTCTAATTATTGCAAACAAATAACAAAACCCTTGAGTATCTATAGCAATTAAGATTGTAATTAAAAAGGTCTAAAGGTCTGTTTTATAAACGGGAAAAAATATAAGGGAATGACCTGAGAGATAAATCATCCCTCAGTTGATTGCTTTGTTTTAAGCTTCCAACTAAGAACCAAAATTCTCAAAAAATATTCAGGACCACTTAAAAAAAAGAAAAAGTCTGGCTGCAAGAATCAAAATACTATGGAGCCCACCCAGTGACACTGGATGAAAAAAAAATACATGGCCACAAGATAATAACTTGTTGCCACGAGATCATTTTGAGCAATGCCTATGAGAGATACAGACATTGTTGGAGTTAGTTATATATGAATACGCTGTTCAAAAGATACCCTACACCTATTTACTATTAATATGTTGTTGTATGTTTATTCCAAAGAGTATACCTCAATGGTTCAATCTAAAGGATGTATTTTTCATAGTACTAGTGTTTACAAGATGACATTGAATGCCCGTGTGTGTCAGGAAACATTTATTTTTCCTAAAAATGACATAACTCTAACTCCTTTTGCTAGGGGAGGGCAATATTGGGAATTTTGGTATCAATCCAATACAGAGTAAATACTGGGCTGTTATCGCTGATTTCCTGAAAGCCCCCCCTTCTTACTTCCTAATCAATCTGAGCCCCCCAAATACTCTTCTCTCCCAAAGACTCCTTCAGATTAATGTCTTTATCAAAGTGAATTTTTATTAGTAACTTAATAGTTTAATATTATTAATTTAATACCAACTACAAGAACACTGTTTTGAGAATTACTCAAATAAATTTTTTTTAAAAACTAACAATCTCAAAAGAATAAAAATTGTAGTTTTGTCAAGATATCAACCTCTGGGTATGTACACACAGCTCTAACAAAAATGGCTGTTTTTTGGCTGTGTGTACACACACACACACAAATGTTGTCAGTTGGCCAGGATGACTGTTTCAGGAGTTGCTTGAGTAGTACTTTTATCTCATTTCAGTGGTTTCAGAAGATGAACTCTGGTATATTTATTAAAAAAAATATATGGCATGGAGATTCTTGCACAGATTTTTTTTTTCTTTTTAACAAAACCGACAGATTTCTTCCTTAAATGATTGTTTAATTTAAAAGGATTATATTTACAGGATTTCAGCTCATGTAGTCATTTAATACTATGTATTATTCATATTTACTGTCTGAATTACATTTATCACAGGTCGGAGCCGTGCTGCAGGTGGAGGTGAGGTCCAGCTGCCTCTGAGCCGCTGCTCAGTGTTACGGTGGAAATACTGCGAGGTGCTTTCAGAAATATAATATATCTAATCCTCAGTGGAAAATAGTCTGGGAAACACTGACAGTATTCCTGGGCGAAGCACCTGCCCTGAAGGCTCGGTTATAGTCGCGCTTTGGGCGCGTGCACCGTCGCCAGAGGTGGAGGTGCTTACGTTGTTTTAGTTTTCTCCAAAAGGACGTGCGGTGCGGCAGTATACTTTAAAAGAAATGCTGTAAATAGGAGCTCAAAAGCTTAACAAACAAACTGAATGGTGCGCCACGCGGGCAGTCTTTGGAGTGACTCTAGGGCGAGGCTGCCAGTCAGACAGCAAGACCCGCCCTTCTCTGATCTGATTGGTTAAAACTTTGTCTGTGGTTGTCTGTATTGGATGAAAGAATCAGCAGTCTAGAAGTTTTTTTTCTCCTTTCATTTTTACAAATGACGGTCAATCGTTACGGAGAACTTTACAACCAGGAGGCGGGATCTGGTTGTCCAAAACGAAAATAGGTTGTCTCGGGTTATGTCGACCTTTGACCTCTGATCAAACACATTATGCGCCCCCCCGGCGGGGTGGGGGCAGGTTGGGAACCACTGATCTAGAGGACTAATGGGTAACTACAAACAATTTGGAGACTCTGCACTACTGAGTTTATTTGTAAAAAAAATAAAACCAGTAGTTTAAATCAAGTGTAAACAAAAGAATTGATATCATCCCGTTAGTAAAGATCCTATACGATACTCATCATGATATCGACTGTATTGATACTTGGATCAATACGCCCACCCCTACTGCAGCAAAGGCACATTGAGAGAGAAATGCCCGTTTTTAATGATTGAGATTTTTTGCTGCATGACCACAAGTGGAGTATGTTATTCATTTCTATATTAAAATAAACTTAAGTCAAACTTGTCCATGTTAACAATGAACAGTCTGCATGGAAATAACTGCAATAATTATCGCATGGCCACGCATTGCTTTTATTTTATCCAGTGTCACAGGACGGACTCCGTAAAATACAGAGAAGAATAAGAAAACATAAAACTTTTGCACATTACTGTACAACTAGTTTATCTACACTACATAAGACTTGCAATTCTTTATATCAGAGTCAGCAACAGTTGCCTTCTCCAGCTAGTAAACAAGAGCTAACGCAATGTTTTTTCATTCGAGACACAAATCTCATATTTTTCTCTGACGTTTGACTTATTTTCTCTGCACAAGATAAGTTACAGGATACAGACACCACAGCTGATAAAAGGAGCGCTGCATCTTCTTTAACATATTCACAGATTCAGACATCTCTGATCAATACCTCATAATATCAACTTTCCCTTTAGGATTTTATACCATTAAATCATGCTGTCGTCCATCTTAAGGGAAAAATAAGAGATTGGCCTCAGATTTCTCAGTGCAGAAATTAAGTCCTCCGTCAATATGAGGAAAGGTTACCACAGAAATTCTATTCAGTGATGCCAAAAACCACAAGCTTTAAACTAGCTGTTTTTCTTCCAATTCCCACAGAAGTTAACATTAAAAAAGGCATAACTGTGAGTTATGCATGGTGTTTAGTTATGTCCCTGATATAACAACCTTAAAAATAACAGACTTTAATCCCAACCACTTTAACTCAATCAAGCTAAACCGTGTGTACACCCAAACCAAACCAAAACTGTGTCACCGAGAGAAACAGGGTGTCTGAAATATTCGGGACTGCACTGTCCTGTTCTGTCTATTCCTCCTCCATGTGTCTTGTTTTTCCTCGCTGCGTGGGGTGACAGCCATGCTATGATTGAATTCAGCTTCAGTCATTCCTCCAAAATGTGTTTTCCCCCCTCACTGCAAAATCACATCCTAGAGTAAAAAAATAAAAATGAAGCTGTATTGACTTTAGCTTTAGATACCCAAAAAAAACAAAAAACATGCTTGAAGTCATCTTGAAGTCATTTATGTAATGTAAACCTATATTTGCTGTGATAGTTATTCACTTTGTGTGCCTTCATCTGTGGAGCCTAATTTACTCCAAGCAAAGCAGCATCATTTAGATGTAATGTAGATGGTGATTACATTGAGCTGCAATTAGAAAATAATTCAGATCATAATTCCTAGTAGAAGGATTTGCCATTTTTGCAAAAAGATCAATCAATACCTTGAAGCTAAAGCACTGCAATTTGTGTTAGTGTTGTTTATAGAAGCTGCATGGAAAGCTCTAAGAAAATTCAGAAAAATGATGTTCCTATTTGTGACAGAAAACTGTTTTCCCAACCTGTACAACTGAGTTAGGAAATAAAGTTGTAAACAAAATAAAATTAGATCATGTTCAGATTGGAGGGGCTGCAATACTTCAGGGGTCTCACAGTCAAGACAAGCTCAAAAATAACTCTTAACTTTATTTTCAAAAACAAAACAAGGTTTTTGCTTGTGATTTGTGTTTGTGCTCTCCTGTGTTTGTTACCAACATATCTAATGAAGCACTGAGGGAAATTTATCTGCATTTTCAGGAATGATTTATTAGTTATTGGTTGTACATTTACACCTGATTACCTAGTAACATCATGTATTCATTCAATTAGACTTTTTTTTTTTTTTTACCAGATTACCAGATTTAAATTCATGTTGCTCCCAGTTTAACTGCTTTTTTATTGTTTATATTTCCCTTATCACTCAAATCCACTCAAATGAGAAAACGCCAAACAATCAGAGTTAACCCGCAAACAAGTGACCATACAAAAATGCCTTTCAGAGCAGGATGTGTTAATATTTTTTTTCTGCTGAAATCATAATAGGGCTCAGACAATCAAGCATGGTGTTAAGTAGAGCAGCAGTTTTAATTTCCCCTAAGATATAAATATTTTATAGCCCTCTATAACACAGCACAGCAGGAGCTACAGCTATAATGGCTCACTATTACAATGACGATTTGCAACTCGTGTCTCTAAAAAGTATGTTTACAAGTTGCTGAAAACATACAGAAAACATCTCCTGAAAATTAATGTAGGAATTAAAAGGAATACATACATCATAACAAACTGCTTATTTTCCAAATATTTATATTAGATAAGTTATGATATCAATCATAACCTCAGTAACCTTTTACACAGTATAGGAAAACCAGATATTATTAAAGACTCTCGCTGAAATAGCATCTTTGAATATAACAAATTAAATATAAGCTAAGACAACAAAAATACAAGTTTTGTATAAAAATGGTTTTTCAACAATAAAGTAAAAAAAATGGATTTTTTTTGTTAGGAGAGGTGACAAGAATGGAACATTTCAATTTCTCCCTCTGCTCCAAAACTCCATTTTTTTTTCTTGTCCATGAATGCATCACAGCCAAGTGGGGTCAAGACCTCAGTATGAGTCATGAAAACAACAAGTGAAGGGTCTTGAAAGGGTTTATTTGAAAAACTTCTTTAATAAAAAGCACAGTTTTCCATAACTGCAGTCCTAAATTGCTATAAAAAAAATACTTTGGCAGTTATTGCTAAGAGTGTTTCTGCAGACACCATCTTTGATTTTTGTCCAATTAGCACTGTTTGTACATTTTATCCAGCAAAACAATTTGGTTTTTAAGTTTCTGCTGCTCGTATTCTGTGAGTCAGAAGCTGAAAAGTTTGGGAACCACAGATCAGGAGAATAAGATCAGGAGATTTCCAGTGACGCTGAAAGAAAACTCTGCAGCCTGGGTACTTGAGAGAAGATACGAGTTTGTTACAAGAAATATTCTCTTCTAAACACATATTACCAAGTCAAATAGAATTTTTAACTCACCTTAGAGAAAAAAAATTGGAATTGGGCAGTCAGATTTACAAAAACATAAAATTGGAAAAGCTAAGAAAAATGTGGTTAATGCTTCTAACTGTATGTTAGAATGTTAAATAAAAGGGTACCACCGTTTCTGTCCAGGCTTGTTAAATACAATTTTTATTTATTATTACTTGTCAGATTCTAGTTATTTCTGTGACCATTGTGGGTTTTGCTTTCATTAAATGAGGTGTATTGTTTTTGGCATTTTAACAAATTACCTTGGACAGAATCTGTAGTAGAAACCAACGTAAAAATACACATTCACATAAAAACTCTCCTTTCCTTCTTTTACCACCTGTAGTGTGCAGAAGTACTTCAGGCAGTTCACTTATTAAAAGACACAGTGGATGTTTCTTTCTGTCTTTTATTCCTTTTCAGAAGCGCTCATTATTAGGAGGCATTGCATAGATATTGTCTAAAAATCTATGCCCCCTCTCTCCCTTCCTCTGTGCTTCTGTCTCGATCAGCTATTTCTGTCTACTTCACCAGCCTCCCAAATCTGCCAGAAGCATTTATTGCCCACACGGCTGCTAAAGCTGTACTTTTTTTTTTTTGAGTCAACCTCAACCAGATTCCCAAATCTAAATTGACATCATTATAAATTGTGAGTTCTCACAACCCAGACAAGGTTAAAAGGGTTGAGTGACGGGACAACGGTAGATAAAGTGTTGGATTGTGGTTATGTAAGAGCGCAGAAACAAACTAAATCCATTTAGTCTCTGAATCTATTTCTGGACTCTCTCTGCATCTTTTTTTTTTCCCCATTTTAATAATTATTATCTGAATATGCTAATCTGACCCTGACCATACTTCAGTCTCTCAGCACTCCCTCAAAGTCTCCTCTGACTCTACTGAGCTAAAGTCTTACAAAAAAAAAAAATAATAATAAAAAAAAACAGAAGCAAAAATAATTGGTACGCTTGCTGAGCACAAGATTAGAGGAATTTCAAATAAGATGCAAGCAAATTTATTTTCACAGAAATTCTGTAAAGCTGACCTGGACTCATAACTGAAACTGTCTCATCAGTCAGGGTAGACCGGTCTGTGTTGGTCTCTGTCTCAGGACTCAACACTCCTGGTGGTCCAGACAGCTTCTAAATGATCATTTGTATTTTTCTGAGAAACAGCTGACACAGCTTGTTGATACTGCATCGCTCCTTACAAATAGTTTAGTTGAAAAATCTATTTTTGTCCTAATTAGCAAAGCAGCAGGCTGCGTGCGAGCAAACCACACCGCCTAGTTCCTCCACTTGTGGATAAAATAAGCATCTTGTTCATCACAACTTTAACAAATCAGCTGTAAAGCATCACTGCACTCCGTCAGGACCGGTTCCTCTATTGTTCTCTGTGCTGATCTGCATTGTTGTCTTATTTTGCTCAAAATGTATAACTCGTGTAACTCGTAAAAATCATTTTTGGAAAGGTTATTGGAGTGGTTGCACACTGTTGCCTCGAAAAAAAGCTCTTCAGCGAGCCAGGTGTTAAAATTAAAACAAAAAGGTTAGAGAAATGTGTTCCCTCTGTTTAAACATCGGTGGATTTGCCAACCAGCTTCATTCTATTAGAGAACGAACGCTGTTTGGGTTTGAAAATACAGAACAAACGGTCACTGCCAGGATCATTAACTTAAAAGAACTGTTGTTAAATCACAAACTTCACATCTATAAAGGAAGTGGACTAGATATGTGCATGGAAACCACTGAAACCAGAACTTTATGTTTTAAAATCAATTCTAAAATCTAAACATCAATTCTTTGATACTTCAGTCATTTCAGGTAATGTATAAAACTAACACGAACACAATTGAATGTAACTAAACTATTGAAATCCTGTTTAAACCATACGCTGTTGGTGGGAACTATTTTTTCTTTCACCTTACTCAAGCACAGTGACTCAAAGTCTGTAGATGTTACACGTTCAATATTGTCATGTTAATATGTTCATGTAATCATAAATTAAGACAAGACATAATTTATAGGCATTCTACTTTGTTTTATTGGGTTTTATGTTTTTACCTGATTTTATCTTGTTAAATATTGTATTTAGAGTTATGAGTTGTATTTCTATAATTTTTGAGCACCTGGTCACGTTTTATTCATGTTGTGTCTACTGTATGTCCTATGTCTTGTGTTTTTCTTGGAATAAAGCTGACTCACTTTCACTGTAATCAAATTTATCTGTGGGTACAAATAAAGTTGATTGGCTGAAGTTTTAATTTTTATAGTAGTCCTTGATGATTAAACAATAAAAGCATGAACATTCAATGGGTTTATTATTTTACTTAATTTTTTCCTGTTTAAAACACCATTTTGACATTATTGTGTCTGTTTAGTTTTTCTTTGGTATTAGCTCAGCTGTATTGTAAATGAGAACGCTACGTCAATATACTTCTGAGTTTAAAACGAATGAACAAATTACTCCGTCGTGGATTCTTTTTGACGCTATGATTTGTCTCTTTTAGGTGTTTTAGTACAAAGTATCAGTATTGGAGATACCAGCCTAAGTTTTTCTCAGTATCAGAAAGGAAATCGGCGGTCAAGGTTGGGAGCAAATCTATAGAAATATAGAAACATAATATAGAAAAGGAAATTATAATCCAGTTACAAAAGGATTTAATTTGTTTGAATTATTTTCAGAGTTCACTTGCTTCTAAGGCCACCCAACTTGCTGAGGTGTTTCAGTTAATTTTTACAATTTTTTTCCAGTTCTCACACCTCGAGGGAGAATTGATGTGACAGTTTTTTGAAACAGGAATTCATTTATTAAGCGCTTCTCAACACGTATCTCTGTCCCTCTCTGTGACACACTGTGTCTCTTCTCTGGTCCCTCCTGCGTGACCTTTCAATTCTGTCTTGATTTTGATGGGATCTTCTATCATCTCCATCTTTGGTTATAAATATACGTGCGGCTAAGAAGAACAGGGTGATATTTCTCTTGTCGCGTCTCCTGAGAGTGTAAAATCCAAGTTGCTTGCTTTCCAACACCGTGGCTTGCAGTTAAACAGAGAATAAAAATATTTTTTGTTTCCAAGTCTGTTAATTACCACTCTGTCTCTCTCCTCACTCTCAGAGTTTGTCTCAAACCACTAATAAGATTCCAGTCCATTAGTTTTGAAATTAATTACATATTTCCTGCTGAATGTGAATGCCACTAATATTAAGCTGTTATCTCTGACTGCTCATGTGTCGGTTTAATAATGAGTCTATTTTACACTTTGCCATAAGGCTTTCTTGATATCTGACATTCACACCTGGGCTGTTTTTTTTTTTTTGTTTTCATCTATAAAGCAACTTTAGAAAAACACACAATTTCAAAATGTATCTCTAAATACTCGATGTGTATTTTTAGGCATCGTAGTTTTAAAACTTTGGTATGGTACTAGCTGAGACTGATCTCTAACCCGTGCTCTGAGCATGAACGGGTTGCAGGAAATCTTTTGTTTAAAGTTTCACCAAAACCAGTTTGGAGTCAACACTGACTATTAACACAACTCATGAGTCACTGGACAAATTTGAATAAAACCGTCAGGAAGTATTCAATGTTTATATCTCAACAACTGAATGACTTTTGAATCCAACCACATTAAAGATGGCTGACACAGATAATTTCATGAAAAAAGTACAAAAAATATCATAACTCAGTTTCAGAATTTTACAGATATTTGGCTAAAACTTTGTGTGGTTCTGGCTGAGAGTCACTCCCAATGCATACAGTCCTCCAAGTGCTACTTGTTGCACTTTAAACTTAACATTAAGTATTGGTGTCAGACCTGGTTGGGTTTTAATAGAGCATTCTGACAGTCATCATTGGATGTACATCTTCAAATTATTAGCTTTTAGAGTCTTTATGTTTCAAGATGGCCACCACAGCTTATCCACATTAGCAAATACAAAAAATTGGGGTAACATTACAATAACTACACCTTATTTAGCCCCATTTAATCATTAATAAAAGGTTAGCTAATCTTGAAAACATCTTTAATTAAGGATGATTCACACTTAACAAGCTACAAATTAACAAATTTATTAATGCTTCACCAGTAAAGACTAATTACTTCCTAAACCAACATAATCATTGTTTATTCATGCTTAACAGCTCATGAATTAACTCTTCTATATATTGTGTGTGTAAATGTTCATACCATATGGTTAGAGAATATTTGAACTGAGTGTGGTTTCAGTCTGATTTTCACAAGAGAAAATTAACTTCTGCCCCATTAGGGTTTTATTTTATTATTAATAAATATTTTTAAAAAATTATAAATAGTCTTCACTTTAGAAGGGTTCACAAAAAGACTTTACTACCCGCAACTGCCTTAATTACTTATGCACTGCAGAATTCATACATAGTTCAAATTAAATGGGGGTGTGTGAATGTATTAAGCAAGACTGACTGAACTTTATATCATATTACACAGTTTGTTCAATTAAAATCCTTTTCCTCCCATCTATCCCCTCTCTGTTCTGGTGTTCCACAAGGTTCTGTCCTCAGCCCTCTTCTTTTTATTGTCTACCTTGAGTCATGCAGTTTAAATCTTGTAACACCAAACGTCTTTCACAGACGTCCAGTTGCTTCATATTTGTTCTTTTAATTTTCCATATTCTGGATGACTGAGAACTCACAGAAACATGTTAGTAAGGTCCAACGTCGGTCTCGGACCTTATCGATACTTAAGTTACTCGATCTATACTTTTCTTTTAATACGCCACTTCGTTCTTAAAATAAAATGCTGCACTGGAGCAGCCAGTCAGAGGTAGGAGCAGATACAAACACTGAACTAAACATGTATGTCAGTTATTTTTTTAATCAGCTCTGGATTGCACAACTTCAGAATCAACATGCTAACAAGTAGCATCCCTGTTTAGCTAATTCAGTGAGCTGAACGTGACGTCACCTTCTGCGCATGTGGGTCACAATTGTGGTTTTTAATTTAACTTTTTTCCTTGAAAATAAATATTTACCCCCCCCCCCCCCCCCCCCACACACACACACACACAACCCCCAGCTAATGTATAAACACAAACACTTTCCTCACAACTTACTGAAATCCCCACAAATAAGAATCTGAAGTCTGCTGTTAGTTGTCACAACGTTTCCAGCAGGGTGTTCCTGAGATTTCATCGACATCTGTAACAAGTTGCCCTTTAGTTCCAGTGTGTGACGTTCTGAAAGAGTTGTTAATTTAACTTTCAGAAAATGTTACATTTCTGTCCCTTTAATGGCATTTTTTTTTCATTTGACAAAACCTGCTTTGAAGGACTGTCGAAGAATTTTTCTGAGATGTTTATAAGACGAGGTGATATTCAAATAAATACAATGACTGTAATGATATTTTTGTTTATCTCACATATTACAAAGGAAGATGTTTCCTGATTTTATATTCAGAACTGCCACTTTTCACTTTTGTTGCTAAGCTGAAAAGAAAAGACATAATAAGTAACGTAAACTAAATTTAAAGAGACAAACTAACTTGAAAGTTTTGATACTACTCATTTCACATGGATGAGGAAAACAGATTGTGAGAAACACAAAACTTCACTATTTGTTGTCAGTAAACTGTCAGGGAGGAGAAAAGATTTGTTCACAGTCATGCTAATTTGACTGAATCACGCATCTTTTTGGAAATTGTCAAGCAAGGAATCAACATCAATTTAAATCTTATTGACCCGAACATTTGCTCAAAAACAAACCAAGATGTATATCTCACTTTTTTTCCCCTGTATAATTGATTTAAGTTTTCAAAAGCTCTTAAAAAAGAGCAGTCACATTTGTTTAAATGATAAATTGTGCATGTTTTTATGGATGAACACCTTCCTGGAATCAATTCTGAAGGAGTCTGTACATCTCTGAAGGATAATGTGTTGTGTGACCCAACAGAGATAATGCAACATGACAATTAAAGCTAGAGGCTGAGCTTTAACTTTCTGCTAATAAGCTCGAGCTATTGATCAGATTCATTTTGACACAGTGGACAGCGTTTAACCACAGAGCTCCATCTGTTTTGGTAGGGAGTTGAAATGAGTCAACCACGACATATGAAGGAACTTTACATCATGTTTAGTGTGTCACTTTCAATAAACTGTACAGTTAATACCATGTAGGAACAGTTATTGTACATTCATCAGCACTTTTTTGTACTTTTTACATGTAATATATTGTTTGAATTTTGATTTTTTCATTTATCCTATTAATGTTGATTTTCTGTTTTAATTAATATGTTTTTATTAAATGGATATCACTGATGTCATTACGCAGTAGTTACAACATTTTACATGTGAGCATTTTAAACAAAAAGCTGGAGGCTCTTTTATTTCAGGCTGAGATCAGTTCTGTTTAACCTTTTCATTAAACCTTTTGACTTGCATGATTCATACACATTCTCTCCCACATTTAGACACACAAACATCAGCACGGACACACGCACTTTTGTTCTAGTCTCATGGGGACTTTGCATTGACTTCCATTCATTTACTGGTCTTTTCTATAGCCCTGACCCCTTACCCTAAATCTAACCACCCCTGTACTTATCTAACCCTAAACCTTACCTAAAAACTCAATTCACACTTTAGTCCTAAACCAAACCCTGACCCACCAACAGTATTTCCCGCAATGGGGACTGGGTTTTTGTCCCCATAAGGAACCAGGTAGCAAAAACATGCACACACGCACACACGCACACACACACACACAGTCTTTCCTCAAGCACCATTTCAGGTTTTAGTTTCATGTCCTGCAGACTAGGCATGTTCTAACAAACATAACTTCTGCTTTATCCTGCCTAAAACTTAACCTAAACCTAACATTACCCCATATCTTCATGTTCAATTAATCCTTTTTGCAAAACCCATAAATCATATTAAATAATTTGGGTTCAGCAAGAAAAGATGAATGTAAAAACAGATCAACGTTTCAGTTTTTATTTTAGGGATATTTATATTTAGATCACCAAATAAAACATAAAAAATAGCCCTGTTTGTGTGAAACCAGACATTTTTTTAAGTGAGCAAATTGAAACACAGTCAAAGACTTCATAAAAAAAACAAAAAAGAAGGAGTGGAAAGTTTTTTTTAACCTGTCCTAGTCAATTTAAAGGTAAATATGGTACCTGCTAAGCAGGAGATTGAAAAATGAAACCCCACTAAAACTAATAAAAACTGAATAAGATTGCAGGTAAATCCTTGGGAATAAAAAAAAAAAAAACAGTAAAACTCAAGGCCTTGCAGACTTTCTTTAAGTCATGCAAAAAATAAAACAAAATGCTGAAACACCAACCTTCATATTCATCTTTTGATGTAAAACTCAAAAGTTTTCAGTGTGCATTTAAAATAACAGAGCCAACCCTGATGCTTTGGTAGTTTTGGAGGACACTGGCTGAAGCTACTCTAAAATTAAACCGTTGAGGTTTCTAAAAAATATATATAAGTCCCCCTAGTTTCAGCATATATTATATCAAAAACATAAAGCAAAAAAATGAAAACTTAAAAACATGTCTGTCATGTCATAACACATCTTTTGTCCAGGATGTGTCCACAACTCACCATAAAACCTTTTACATGTGAGATGATGCATATTGTTACTGTCCAGGCTAACTCCTCAATAAACATGTTTTAGCTGGCAAAAAATGAAAAAAAAAAGATGATAGCTTCCTGTGAAGCTCAACAGTGAAACTTTAAATGAAATATTATCTAATCTAATCCTGAGATTCAAGCACAGATTACACAGGAGGGAAATTAGGAATAAACCCTTAGCATATTTTGTGTGAAGTTCTCACTCTGTGGCAACCTCAGAAGAAAGAGCAGCCAAAATAAACAACAATTTCCATGCTGATGTGAGAAAATGAGTGTTTCTGAAGCACTCTCATTGCCTCATTTAAAAAGGGGCTCATTCCAGAGGATGAAATCAAACATAAAACTGAAATATAAAACAGTGCAATTTGAAAGTCTTTACTAATTTAGTTTTCTAGAAATACTGAATGCATTTTTGAAATGCAGGTCCACCCTCACTGTAAACAAATCACTTGAATGAATGCACAGAAAGCCACATTGAAGCTTGGTGATTGACCACTAAAAACTGGCAGGTCTGTAAACAAATATGGTGGAACCGGACAAGAATCTCAGACGTTTAGGTAGATTTGTAGTGAATCTGCTGAAAAATGCAATGGAAAAAGAGAAAAACAAGAATACAGTGGTGTTTGACTTATTCACAGTCTCTTTGGCTCATTCCGAAAACAAACGCGCAGTGCATCCAATCACAAATTGTGCTTACAAGTTTTTAAATTTACAGACAAATTAACTATAAAAATAAAATTTTTAAAAATGCTGCATGAAGTTTATAACTTCAGGGTGTGTTTTTGTCTGGGCCTCATGACTTTTCAAACTGAAAAACGAATTGGTCAGCTATCTGCAGTGGTTTCTCATACTGTAAGCACTGGATGTCAGTGGTTTATATAAGTGTAAGTTAATTTATTGGGTGTGGCGACACAAACCCGCAAATTTGCAGCTTATCTAACAGAAAATTCGGGTGAAAATCTCCAGCATCAGGTGGTAGTCAATGACCTGGACCTTCAGTTCAAAGCCTGAGAGTGAAACGCTCCTGCGTGTGTCGTGCACGTGCATAAGAAGCTATTGTTACTTCCTCATGATGGAAGGAAGAGGTTTGCTGTCATTACACACCGTCTGCTCCCTAATTCTCCCCTCCAGACCACAGCGGAGGACGCACATCTGTGGCGTCTCAGTTACAGACAAGAAGCCGCACGCGCGGGCACGCACGGGGCTTTCTCATCAGTGTGACCTTGGTCATGTATGCTTAGGTCACCTCGTGGTTTTTAAAACAAAAACAAAAAAAAAAAAAAACACCGGCCGTGGGTGAGTCCAAATTGAGCACAACAAGTGCTCAAGTGGCTGTCACCATCCCGCCACCTTGAGTGGACGCAGCACCTCTTCACCGTGCCAGGCGATGCTTTTCGGCGCGTTTTGGTGAAAGACATCCAATTACAGAACATCAAAGCAGTTATCCTTAGCTTGGTGGAGCGACCCACCCCCTCCTTTCCACCATATGTTTGACATCAACACTCAAGGGCGTCTGGAAACCAACGCGAGAGCTTTTTATACAAACTGGAATTAAAATGAACCAATAAACGATGAAACCCCCTGCTCACCTTTGCTGCCGTCTTCTTCTGTGTTGAGATGCATGACTCTTCTCACTGTGCACTCATTTAGGCTGCAACAATTGCTGTGCTCCAGGTGAACTCTTATTCCAGGTTAATTTCTGGTTCCCCCCCCCCTTTTTTTTTTTTTTTTGGTTAGACTGGCACGCACGGACGCGTCTGCGCTTCTTGTGCGTCCTCCACCTCCTCTTCTCTCCTTGTTGGAGCAGGTAGTCTATGGTGAGGCTGGGAATCTGGATCACTTTCTCTCTGTGTGTAGTCGGAGCCCGAAGTCGCTCAAAGGGCTGGTCGCTGCAAAGGTTTAAAGGAGGAGACGGGAGGCAGACGGGCGGGGTGACGTGAAGTAAGTCGGTAGGAGGCGAGGAATCCGTGCGCCCTCGGTGCTGCTGACCATTACCAGAGGTCTTAATTAGCAGCACTTAGAGGCTCTCTCTTCATGAGCTTTGGACCTCATACACTGGGGTAACCATATGCGTAATATGTACGCTCCTGCCAGCCTCCATTTCTCTAATTTAATTTTAATTAGTGGGAAAAATCCTGTTCATGAAGTGCAACATCAGTAGCTTGTTGCAGCCACCCTCTCTGTTAGAAAGGGTAAAGAGCCCAAGAAATAAAGACTGACAGGTGTTCCTGTTTTGAATTCTGATCATCCTCCTGTCGGTGGGCTCCACATCCGAGTCAATAATCAGAGAATCACGTGAGAATTTCTGCCAGGATGCCTTTTTACGCACAACCTGCCCCGAGTTGTAGTTTAGGTTTAAATCGGTTTGCTCACGTGTTGAGCCCGCATCACGTGTTTCACCGGAGTCATTGTCATGAGAAGCCTGTGCGCCTTCATTATCATCATCATTCCGTTTCAGCCAATAGGTCCACACAGCCGATAAGGAGCATTTACTCACCATTCACGTCCGCCCGGAGCCACGCGCGTAAAGTGGCTCACTGCTGACCTCTAGTGTTTCACATTACTCAGCTGCCAAAATAACGTGTCCATTATTAGAAAGTGATGAATATTTGAAATAGCCGAGAGTCAGTAGTTGGTACTATTTTAAGGCTTTTACTAACAGGAATTTAACTTTAGAAAAAGGACCATCAGAGACACATCTGGGTTAAAACTGACCTGTTTTGGTCTAAAAGTGAACATTTATTAAAGGTAAAGCATCTTTTTAATGTATTTTTAGACATCTTTACATCACTATATAAATTAAAGTTTGCTAATCAAAACCTAGTTCAAAATTTAGACATCTACTAAACTTTTACTAAATCTGTTTTAGCCTGAACCATGTGCCCATCCTGGTCCTGGAGCCACAGTCCTACAAATGTTAGTCGTTTCTCTGCTTTTCAGCATGCATGTAAATTCAAGGAAACTTTGCAGTGTTCTAAGCATTTATGCAAAACATGTTTGCAAAGATTTAAAATGATGATTTGACTATAATAAAACTTCCAAAACAAGTGTTTAAAAGATGATGGACGCTTTATTGAACAAAAAAAATACTAGCATTGACATAAACTATTGTTCAAACGATGGCCCTGATACAGTTTTTGTTTCAAAGTTTGAGTTTGTAAACCACTTGTATTATTATTTGAATTTACTTTACAAAACAGGGTAGATGATAAAAAAAATTCTCTTCCCTCTGTGTCATTTAATTTATAAATTGTGTTTTGTTTTTTATTGTATTTTCTTCTTGTTTTAATGAATAAAATAAAAAACTTAAGTAAAATAAAATGAATTCGATGTACCGTATATTTGTGTTTAACTCACTGTAAATTGCAATTAATTAATTTGGTTGTCATTCTGACTCCTGGCCTCTAGGTGGCAGTGCTACTCTAACTGTAAATTTAAACTCATTATTTTTAGTTGGGATTTCCGTTTTGGGGTACATTTAGTGCAGTTTTGGCTTAGCTTTTACGAAATAAAATCACCTTTGTGTCTTTAAAATTTATGCCTGAAATGTAAGCTGAGATGATATTATTATTATTATATAGCTTAACAAGGACATTTGCAAAAACCACAAGGTGGTTTGATTTTGGAACAAAAACCAACAATGTTCTGCTGATGAGTGGAGCACAGACTGAACATAAGGAACAGGGCTGATGAGTAAAGTAGAAAGGGAGAGGAACAATGGATCCTATTTTATGTCTAGAAGATGATATTAGAAAAGCTCAAATTAACAAGGAAATTGTTGTTGCTGATGGATGCAACTATAGGTTATGGTAAATCATTATTTGCTGATGATGGTTATGGAAAAAGGGGAAAAATATAGATAATCTTATTTTGAGAATCCAAGAGGGAATAGATAAAGTGGAAAAGTGGGGTATAGAATGGGGCTTTAAATTTTCAGTAGACAAGACTAAAGTCATGTTTTTTACCAATAAAAAAAATTAGGGTTAATTAAAGCTTGTACTTATATGGAAAAGATTTGGAAAGAGTTGAGTATTTTCATTTTTCTGGAGTAATTTTGATAAGAAATTAACTTGGAAAAACCATATAGCGAATCATATGGACAGAAGTAAAAAAATAGTTACTATTATAAGGGGAGAGTGGGCATACTTATTGGCCCCCCCATCTTGGTGCCTGTACGTTGGGGTTCACCCTGGTGAACGATAGGGTAGCCTCCCTCCGCCTACGCGTGGGGGGACGGGTCCTGACTGTTTGTGCCTACGCGCCAAACAGCAGTTTAGATTACGGAGCTGTCAACTGACCACTACCTGGTGGTGAGTTGGCTCCGGTAGTGGGGGAGGATGCCGGTCAGACCTGGCAGACCCAAACATATAGTGAGTCTCCCGTTAGACACAGCTTCAACTCACACCTCCGGGAGAACTTTGAACACGTCCCACGGGAGGTGGGGACATTGAGTCCGAGTGGGCCATGTTCTGTGCCTCCATTGTCAAGGCGGCTTGCCTGAGCTGTGGCCGTAAGGTTGTCGGTGCCTGTCGTGGCGGCAACCCTCGGACCTGCTGGTGGACACCAGTGGTGAGGGATGCTGTCAGGCTGAAGAAGGAGTCTTATCTGGTCCACCATCTGGCATCTCAGGGGGTGAAAGCAGTTCGCCACCAACACGGTTTATGGTGGGGATGATGGGCTGCTGACCTCAACTTGGGTCGGTGGGCAGAATACTTCGAAGACCTCCTCAATCCCACCGACACGTCTTCTCATGAGGAAGTAGAGCCTGGGGACCCTGGGTCGGACTCTCCGATCTCTGGTGCCGAGGTCACCGAGGTGGTTAAAAAGCTCCTCGGCAGCGGGGCACCAGGAGTGGATGAGATTCGCCCGGAGTTCCTTAAGGCTCTGGATGTTGTAGGGTTGCATTGGTTGACGCGACTCTACAATATCGCGTGGACATC
>JARVJO010052829.1:0-20269 GCA_031762555.1 Cynodonichthys magdalenae | reverse complement strand
GGGGATATTGAGCAGACCTCCTGCAGCTGGCTCTGCAGCTCCTCGTTCTCCGTTACTATGGCGATCTGTGCCTCCAGATCACGGTGAACTGAGCGGTAACCAAAATTAGGGGAGCCGATTAGGGTGAGGCAAGGCCGATCCTGCCCCTGGAAGTAATACCAAAGACCTGCAAGGAGGAGGGGGGGGTTAATCAGAGTTAGAGGGGGGCAATTCTTCAGAAGAGTCACTTCCAGCAGAGATTTCTGTCGACCAAAACCACAACTAAAAGAAAGCACATGTAGAAAATCCCCAGCGTTGATCCAAAAAAAAAAAAAAAACTTCAAATATGAAGCGTGAGTGTGCATCCTTGTCCTGAGGCTACAACAGAGTACAAGCTTTTATGTCCTAACCTACATACCATCGCAACCACAAAAAAAAATATGAGAGAATCATTTTCAATGAGGCAATTCCATCTGGACTGTAAGATGTTCTAAAACATGCACAAGAAAGGAAAAAATAATTAGCAACGATGCTTTCAAGTTTATAAAACTTTGAGCATTCTAGTGGAACGAGAGCTATATAATTAAGATGCGCACAAGTTGAATTACATTCAAAACGATTAGGCGACGCGTGAAAAAAATGATGAGTCATCCGTCTGGTTTAACTAAGGAACCATTTCACATTTACTGTAAGAGGTGACCTAAATTCAGCTATTAGGCTCTGATGATAATAGTGAGAAAGGAGGTGGATGGCGCCATTATTAAGTTATATTTTAATTACATCCTTGTGTTTGGCTAGTTCTCCCAGGAACAATTAAAATTAAAAAGGAAAAGGAAGTTGTTTTTTGGAAAGACGTCAAAGGAAATCAATACAGGTTGACAAGAACTGTGTTGAAAAAAAAAAACATACAACTATAATTATAAACATCAACAAAAAAAGGACTTCCCCAGAGAAGGATGTTGTGACATGAAGGCAAATCTCCTCTAAAACATAATTTTTTCAATTTTATTCTCTCATAATATTTAAAAAAATAACTTTTCTTGGGATATATAACCTTTTCCATCTCTGCTTCACACGTTTCTTTCCGTCGTTACTTCACTGGATGTAATAATTACCCTCCCAGTAAAGGGAATCTACCCTGACATGATTAGAAGTGCTTTAAATAATCAGTGGTTTACAAACTGTTTCCACCAGGTCCCACCTCAGCAAACGTTTAACTCTCCATGTAGCAACATTAATAACAAACACATTTGTGTTTCGCCGACCTTTAGCGTGAAACGTCCACTGCGGCCTGTGGTACTCGTGCAGGTGGACCCTCTCCTCCTGGCCCAGCTGGCACACCCGGTTGTAAAACTGCCTGGCGATGTGAATGTAAGCTGCCGGGATCGCCCCGGCGACCCCTTTGGCCCCAAAGAACCCGTTGACCTCAGGGGAGGCGGTCAGGATGCGGTAGCTGGCTCCGGCCCCGAGCACCAGCCGCATGTAGGCGCGGGTCAGGTTGAAGTAACCCGATGTTAGGTACACAGTGGAGTCCGGCTCGGCGTCTGTCAGCAGGCGCTGGAAGGTCCAAAGAGAAGACAGATGAGTTACAAATTTTTTTCTCATTTTATTTATTTTGTGTGAAAACAGTTTCAGATGCAAATTTTTGTTTTAATTTTTTTGTACATGTTTCACAACCCAACAATTTCTACATTTTTGGCCTTTTTAAACAATTTTTACATCGAAACATTCAGCTCATTCAGGATCAAGATGTCATGATTTTTGCTTTTAAACTTTTCAAATGTTTTTTTAACCAGTATTTTTCTTCTAAAATACATGGAGACCTCTTAAATTAAGTCAAAAACGTTTTGCTTGAAATTTAATTTGGCATACTGGCTCTATTTATCTTCTACTTCAAATGTTACTTTTAGCTTTTAGGCACCATTTTTGCAACTTTCAGCATTTAAGTTAGCAGTTTGATACTTTAGGCAAATCTTTTGCTACTTTTAGCTCAAAGATACCATATTGCTACTTTTGGCTTATAGCTAGTCATTTACTACTTTGAACAAACCTTTTGCTACTTTTAGCTTTCAGATAAGCTTTTGCTGGTTTTAGCCAGCATTTTGCTACTGTAAGCAAATCTTTTGCTACTGTTGGCTTATATCTAGTAATTTGAGACTTTGGAAAAACCTGTATCCAATTTTTAGCTTTTAGCTAAGCTTTTGCTGGTTTTAGCCAGCATTTGCTACTTTAAAAAAGCTTTTTGTGAATTTTTAAGAATCAGGCACCTTTTGGCTTATCTTTTGTTACTTTTAGCTTCTAGTTACAAGTTTTCTACTTTTAGCAATTTTTTTGCTTCTTATGTTTTTTATGTTTAACTCTATCCTTCTGCTATTTTTTTGTCTTTTAGCTAGCATTGTGTTTGCTAGCCAAGAGTGTAGCTAGTGTTCTGCTTTATTTAGGTTTAACATCAGTTTCAGCTTCCTCATCAAACTGAATCATCTAAGCATTCTGTCTCTTTCTCTTATTTTCAATTGGTCACCTAAATGGACTCGGGCTCACCTGTGTGACCTGCTCGTCCACCTGGATGCCCAAAGGTTTCATCTGGACAAGGGGGAACACCCAGGTGTCTTCTTCCTCCTCTTCTTCGGACTCCTCCGAGTGTTGGTGGTGCTGCAGCTGCTGCCTCGTGTGCGCCGTGTTCACGACCTCCATGATTCGCTTCCTCGCCACTGCCGAGAAGTCCTGCCGGTTGCCTGGTCACCACGGAGACAGTGTGTGAGTGGGCGAAACACACATGGGGGGGGTGCAGGCTGAGATTGATGTTGAGTTTGTTTAAATACAAATAAGTTGATGAGGATTAACTTTAACATTAATGGTTACAAAAACTGAATTATCAGTTTGCTTTCAGCTCTAAACTGCTACAGTCAGCACAATAAACCCGGCTGCATTGACACAACATCTGGATAAAGTGAAGCAAACTGCATGCAAGTCAAATAATTTAGTTTAGTATTCCCCTGAAATGTGAGTGTGAAGATGTATTTGATAAACTAAGTAAGCTGAACCTTTAATTTTTTAGAAAAAGAAGCTTAAATTTATTGATCGTCAGTAATGACTGACTGCAGAGAACCTTCTGTCTCCACACTGTCTGCTGCTGTAAGGACACATCATCACTTTGAATCAGTTCCTTCTAAGTCATACAGTAAAAACATCTCTCAGTGTATTTTCATCAGCTTTCCTGTGTACTTCCAATAACCATGTTTGTGTGTATCAGTTCCCACTACTGTACATATCTTCTTCCAGCAACATCGTGACATCACATCTCTATTCCTGGTGTCTGTTTCTGCAGCCTAATCCTGCAGACATGATGTCATTCATCCCTATAACTAACATCCTGGCAGGCCGTGCTCCAGTTACGGACACACCGAGCGTGTGTGTGTGTGTGTGTGTAAGCAAATTTCTGACAGTTTCACATCCGGCTGCACGGCTAGCAAACCACAAGAGCTCTCTTTATCCTTCTCACTGCGCAGAGTCCGTGTCTCTCAGACCAGCATCTCCTCGCCTGTCTAAGCTTTCAAGCTCCATTAGCAGAATCCATCTACTCCTGGTGCTCGCACTCTGGGCCGTAACTGAGCTTGAAGTGTCAAGAAGTGTCAAAACAGGCTGGTGTACGGAGGTGCGCAAGCGTGCATAGAGAAACGTGCTCGGTTTCTACCTTTGTACGGGTGCACCATGCCTTCCAGCATGGTGACCGAGTTGTCGGGTTGGAGCTGAAGGGAGACGTCCCCCACGGCCTCCACCAGGTCGGAGAAGAAGTCCGCCACCTCCCTGCAGTTCTCCAGGAGCACATAGCGGTCCTGTCTGTTGGTGAAGTACGAGTCACTTAGGTTGGCTCTGAAAAATAGAAAAGATGGACGACGAACGATCTTTAAAGTTGAGGAAATTTGATTTTGTTGTCATAATAAAAAGTAAGTATGGCGTCTTACTTTTGCCTTGTATGTCTATGATGTATTGATAAACATTGCTCTAAAAAAATAACCCCACATCACCTGATACTGCAGCAAACGTAGCATGCTCTCCAGCCACACAATTATTATTCATGTCAAGAAAATTATTTAGCAACTTTGAAACATCACAATATACCTTACGTATCAAACGCATACGCAAACGCATTGACGTGACCAGACACTACACGTTACGCAACATCACACATTTTCTATTCCCTTCCACAACCACCTAGACTTCCTGGTAATGCATATTCCAAAACCTAAAATTTTCCTAGAAGCAACCGGAAGCTGAGGAACCACCCCTTACAACTTTCGTTCCCTGCTGAGCAGCATAGTTTTCCTCTACAGTACAAGTATCTTAGATCATAACGACATTTAAGGTGTGTCATTTGCAGTCATGGGGAAAAAATCCTCTTTAATTACTGATTTTACGTAACAGGACATAGAAAAAAAATAGATCCCATTTCCAACAAGTTCTAATTATTCAAAACTGACCTCAAGTGTTGAAAAACACAACAGAGTCCAGAATTTCATACTTTTATCAATTAAAAGTAAACAAAACTTGTAAATTGGTGTAAAAGCCTAAGTAAACTCTATGTTCTATACATCCATAGTGGCCAATCAAGGCACTTCACATAAATGGGGGCTATGTGGAGAGGATAATTTAGGAAGGAAGACCTGACACTGGGTGCCAACACCACATAGACCATAAAAAAGGCACGACAAAGACTTTATTTTCCTAGACTTCCTGGGAATGACTACATGTCCCATATGTTTCTGGTGATCTTCCACTGCTGAACCATACTGCCTAAGTGTGTGGTATGGCAGCAGAACAGCAGCAGAGAAGAAACTGGGTCATAACCTCGGTCCAGAAAGCTGCTGGTGGTTCTCTCCACCCTAAAAGTACTGTACAAAGTTAGATGTTTGACAAAAGAAACTATCCTGAGGGACAAACACACCTGTTTGAGCTGCTGCCCTCGAGGAGGAGATACCAAACATTAAACGTCATTACAAACAAGCTGAAGAACAGTTGGGTTTGCTGTTCTAATTATGTTATTATAAATGGGATGATGTGCATTAGGATGCAGTTAATTATGTGTGCTTTTGTTTTTTTGCACTTTTAATTTGTGCTGTTAAGAAAATAACCACGACGTAAAATATCCTGAGGTCTCATCTAAAAAAAACAATCTTTTACTCTGGAGCAGCCTGCTGTATATTTTGTATGTTCATTCAAAATCCCAATAACTGAGTGAGGGTGAACTTTTGTTTTCCATGATGGAACTTCAAAGCTGCTCATTGCAAAATATGAGATCAAACAAAACTAAAGAATTTCCTGTGAAATACAAACTGTTGAAGCAGAACAAAAATTGCGGAACAAGAAACGTGCCGAAAAACACGTTTAAGAGTTTGAAAGAATTTACTCCAGTAAGTTTATGATGTGCAATCCTGAAATCTCGGTACACATTCAATGAAAACAAAACATCCCGGAAGTGTCTTCCTGAGAGAAACCTATCGATCATAAATAATAATAACTCAGTCTAATTTGAAGGCTTGCATAACGAGTTCTTGTGCCAAAAGAGAAAATGAATTCATCATGAGTTAGAATGCATTCTGATGTCCCAAGAGCTAAAGTACTGGTTTTGGAGTTCATCCAATAATCTCAATTTATTAATATAATATTTTATGTTAAATGTTCATTGCAAGCATTTTTACACACATCTGTGGTCTGAGTAGGCAAACTTTTCACTCTTAGACAAACATTTCAGGGAAATCTCTCTTGTGTTAGTTATGTAAATAATCGAGCTTGTAATTTTTTAACGGAGATGAGTTAGAAACTGCAGCGGCACCCTGCCCACTGACTTTAAAATGTGATTTTTATTTTCCTCTGAATACATTTTAAAGTTCACTGAGAATACTTCCAAGCAGTGGAAACACCTGCTTTTGGTTTTGGGAAATAAAAAAAAAACACATTGAATAGGAGGAGCTGATCCTGAGCTGTAGTTAGATCTAAAATATTCGGTGGTTTATCTTTACACACCCACTGATGATAATGCTGTCGTCAAACAGGTAAACTTTGATGTGCTGGACGCCGATGGTCTCGTTGAAGCGCTGCGGGACCAGAAGTCGCAGCAGGCCTCTCAGATCTGGAGTGTGGTACAGAGAGACCCGCATCTGAGACGTGAAGCGCTGCAACAGAGGCAGCAGCATGGTCCTGGAGTTAATCTGCCCTGAAACACAAAACATGCAATCGGTGAGGATGATGATGATGAACATCTGCACACAGCACACTGAAAACACCAACCTCTTGATCCACGTGTGTAATCCAGTAATATAGAGACTTTTAGATCCGAGTGACCATTTTCTTTTGAATTCTGGAGAGCTTCCTCCATACAGTCCACCTTAAAAACAAATACATACATGATCAATGATATCTGCACCAGCTATAAGAAAACACAATCATTTACAAAAATACTTTCCTGTTTTAGGTCAGTTTTTAGTTTCCATGTGCCTAAATCATGAAAGATGTTTTATTACCTTCTTTAAAATCACATATTTACATACACTAAGATTACTGTGCTTTTAAACAATTTCAGAAAGTCCAGATGATGACGGTAAATAGTAAATAAACTAAATTTATATAACACTTTTTCAAGTCACTACAGACTCCAAAGCACTTTACACTTACATAAGTTCCCCCATTCATATACATCTCATGATGATGATTACGTCGTGGGATGTCCTAAAAGCTTTTGATTGGTTAATAATTGAAAACACACCTGTGGAGTCATTTAAAGGCACATCTCAAACCCACCGATTGTTTATGTGACATCATGGAAAATTCCCCCCAAATGTAAAAAAAACAAAACATGTTCTGGATGACAGAATCTGCACCATGACATCATGGGATAATCTAAATAAATCAGCTAAGATACCAGGAAGAGAATAGTCGAAATGTAAACATTATGGAAAAGAGACGGGTTCTGTGTTCAATAGAGGATTGTGTATCAACCTCAAAACAAAAGCAACACAAAAAGCTAGATTACAGTTTGCAAATTAACACAGAGAAAGACCTTCATCTGTAGAGACAGCCTGTGGTCTGATGAAGCTACAATTAACCTGTTTGACCATAATGATTATTGATCAGTTTAGAGGGGAAAAAAAGGGGGAAGCTATCAAGCCTGAAAACACCATCCTAACTGTATTAAAGTACAGATCAGAGTTTACAAAGTGGCCGGAGGACAACAAAATCAATGTTTTGTAGTGACGATCCCAAAGCTCTGATCTCAATCCCAGACTGTTTTTCACATGTAACTGTCTCAAAACATATAACTCAAGTTACACAGTTTAAAGTCAACACTACAGAACAAAATAAAAAAATCTTGCATTTACCATTTTATTACTATTACTACTATTATCACTACTACGACCACTATTTTTTTCTTATGGCTTTTAGCTTTTATTTTATTAATTACAGTTATTAGCTACTGTTTTGCTAATTTTAGCCTTTTGAATAATATTGTTTGTTAGCTTCTAGTTACTGTGTGTAATGGTCAGTTATGCATTTAGCTGCAGTATGTTTTGCTAATTCTAGCTTTTAGATACTATATGTTTTGCTAATTTTATATTTTACCTACTAGTTTTGGTCATTTGAGCTACACTTTTACAATTCTACAAATTTAGGCTATTAGCTGTTTTGTTAGTTCCAGCTCTTATCTACTGAATGTTTTATCAATTTTAGCTTCTAGCTACTAGTTTTGGTCATTTTAGCTTTTAGCTACATTTTTACAAATTTTAAAGTTTAGCTGTGTTGCTAATTTTAGTTATTAGGGCAGGTTTGCTAATTACAGGTTAAAGAACAGTTCTGATAATTTGAGCTTTAAACAGCTGGTTTTCAGATTTTCGCTTCAGTTCTTGTCTTTGCCTCAATTCAATTTATTTTTCAGCAAATTCCAGCAAAGTCATTCAGCACTCCGCATTTTCACAAAACATGTCATTTGTCTTGTGACTTAATGTTTGTGTTTGAAGAACAACTGTTCTCTCGTCAGTCCTGTCAAACTGTTATCATTGTTGTGTTTTATTTGCTTTTCATGCAGATACAATCTACGCCAAGGCACAAAGGTAAAAAAAAAAATCTGTGGATTGTCTTCCTGCTCACTACACGTGCATCCTTGTTCAAAAGCATAAAACAAACTATTTAACACAATATAGTTCCTGTAAAGAAGTAAAACGCCTTGAATAAATGTTATGTTAAAGATAAACTCGGCTTGCTTTAAATTACTGGAGTACTCTCACTGCTGGCTCCACCACCTGAGTAAATTCAGGTGTGACCGTCGGTACCACGTTTGTGTCAAAGCCTGGGAACAGGGTTGTTATTTTCTCCAGGTTTTAGACTGAAACACCTGCAGTTTGCAGTTTTTCATACTAAACCACAAACCATGTATATATTTTATAAAAGGATTGAATTCAGCTCATTTCGTTGCTTTTTTAAAGCACATCCACAGGTGAAAACAAAAGTCAGATGACTTCTCTGCATCTTACTAACTCATATTTCTAGTAATCCATCATCCTGTAAGTTTACGCAGTTTCCCAACTGACGCCAGAGTTTTTAACTATGATTGAGCATTTTGGACCGTGCGTTGCGTCTCTGCGTTTCGTCCTCTCGGCTGTTGCTCGTTTCAGATAGTTGAAAAAGAAAAACAGCTGAATAGGACCATCAGTCCAGACTGCGGTTTGCTTTGGTTTTAATGTTGTTATGCTGGGCTTTCCAAGCATGAAAAACAGCACGCCATCACACGCCAGCGCCGCTCTCCTCGTACCCACAAACCCTTGCATTTTGGGGTCATTCCTTGTAGCTTTGGCCTGGAGTACATTTTCACTCTGAACAAAACACATTGTGGTTTTCTTGGAAGAGAAGCCTGACTCACATTTTCTGGCACACATGACCACTCATCTGGCTCACCCTGTGCTGCTGTGGCATTGTTCTCACCTGCCCTGAACTAAAAGGCAAAAATTCTCTAAAAGTTGTAGGAAAAGACAGTTTTTTTTCCTCACCAGCTCCTGCTCCTGATGACCCGTTCCCAGATACAAGGAGGCCATCACTACGCGCCTTTGTGCAGTTTTGATACGAGCCTTAGAGGGAAAAACAAAGAGAAAAATTACAGCAGTGATTGAGAGTGTAGTTTATGTGGGTGTTATGAATGCGGTAAAAGAAAAATGCGTAATTTTCAGAAGAATTTCAGTCTGTTGCATGCTCACTGTTGGCCTAAACAGCAGCAAAATTAGGGTAGAATTCTGCTGCGATATTTAAATCTTTTAAAACATAAATGAACCATTATTACTGGTTGATTTATGAAATTTCACAAATTACTGTGTGAAAAAGATTTTTGAACATCCTGAACCTGCATTTGTGACTAATAAAAATTACGTTTTCAAACCGGCACTCTCGAAATCTGTAAGAGTAGAACTAAAAGAAAATATTTATTAGTCTGTAGAGAATGTAAAGGTACGTCATGCCTTGTAGCATGCTTTGAGAACATTTCCTTCAACTGCACCCCTCCTTGTTGTTGCCTCATTTACTTTCACTTCATTTAGATTTAAAAAAAAAAAAAAAAAAGGTCAAATTAGTTTGGAAAAGCTGCCATACAAAAAGGAGGGTGGGAGTAAAATGGAAAGGAAAAATCAAAAACATGATTTTATCCAGGATTACTAACCCCTGAGGTTTTCTTCTTAGATTACCGTGTTTCTGGTCTGACTGATTGCACTTTGTGTGGGGGTTCATTTTATGTAATTATAATCTGTGGGTGTTACTGTTTGTAGGAAGTTCTGATGCTTTTACCATTCTGTAAAAGCAGTAAGAGTTTAGGTTCAGCCCTCAGACAAAACTCTGGTTTCAGCCAGTTCTGTGACCATGGCTGGCGCCATAGTTTGTATGATTGTACTGATAAATTTCTCAAAGTGTAAAATATTTACCCTCCTCATTCCTTTCCTGGATGGGTATCTATTTTTGTTTTGTTCAGCAGAAATGGATAAAATCATTTTGAGCCAACTTTGTGCATAATATAGAAAAAACTCATGATTCTACAGAATAAACTGCAAACAAACGGCAACAAAATCGGAAAAGTGGATGTTTATTTTTCAGCTGATGATGGAGGAACATCTGGTATTTCTATTGTTAATCAAGGAGAAGTGACATTTTGTAAAATTGTCACAAAGACGTCGCCAAAAATTGTGGTATTTTCTTTCACAAGTTCTTTGACTATCTTTATAAGTTTTGCTGCATGGAACAGTTGTAAAGTTTTTTCAGTGGAGCAGCTGAAGTGAAACTCGCTTCTCTGCATAAACACATCAACAACATTCTGACCAATCCCACTGTACCCGGCACTTACCCTACAAGTTTCACCTGGGCCGGGGTAATGCACAAGAATGGGTCTGAGCAGAGGGTGCAAGAAGAAAAATACCCAATTTTTGTCACACAACCACATCGGTGAGACCCAGTGTCTTATGAAGACATAAATAGGGAAGCACAAATTGCAGTTTTCTGGCTGATTACCAATTTTTTAAAACCCTGGCCTGACAACTCCGATTTTGGCAGATACTTATGTTCAGATTTTATTAAAAAACATTGAACAATACCCTTGAAACAATACAAACTTGTTTTAACTGGACAACAGCCAAAGGGGACAGTGGATGATTTTCATGCCTTCTCGTGTAAATATTGGCTAATAGTCGACCTCTCAAAATTAAGGAAAGTGATTACTGTAAAGTGATTAAGGCTGATTTATTGGTGAATCCCCTTCATATAAAGGCTATAAAAAGAGCTCCACATCCAAACTGCTGAAATCAGCTCTCATTGTCACAGTTGAGTGGTGAAAATTGCGTTATTCTGTTGGCAACTTCTGGTCTCAACCTGGCAGGAGAACTTTTTACCCTCCTTTACATGAGAAGTGACTGGACAGTTGGTCAGAAGTTCGTGGGCATTTTGCTTCAAATACTCACTACCAGAACCTAACTGTTGTACCCGGAAGCAGACATTTATAAAAGATAGTCCAACGGCCAAAAACTCATGGATGGGGATAAAACAGACGTTTTGCACGGAGGAATCTGTGAAGGAGTGTGCGAAAACAAATGTCAAACAACCATGTGACTGCATGTCGACTGTTCGGCTTCAGATGGGGTATGTGGAGGCCTTAAATCAGCTTTTAACCATTACATTTCTCACATAACTGTTTTTAATGATGAAAGGCAAAAAATAAACAATGCAAACTGTATCAGACTGAAATGACAGCAGAATGGAACGAGATGGCTGAAAAAAGATTGAACGTTTTGATAACATTTAAAAATAAAAAACAAATGCAAATCAAGATGCTTTGTAAGAAAGCTTTCGTCTCTGGTTTAACACAGGTTTTCTCTTAATTTTATAGTCATTCAGACAGATTTACATCATACAAGGTTCTCAGAGGAGTTAATGTAAACATTTAAAGTAAAATATATTATACAAACATTAATTTCAGAAATCCATGCCTCAAGTTTTCATGAAGATTAACACTTCAAAAACAGCTAGAAAAATCAAATGATCTCCAGATTTAATTGAAAATAAACTTCTCTAATGTACAATTTGGTCTTATTAAGAAATATTTCGTATTCAAAACAATTTTTTCCTAACAAAAACGATAAATTAACGTAATTTGTTTGATAAGTGTGACCCTTTAATACATTTACTCCATAAACAAGCTGGGATACTACATAAAAATCTTTAATTCCTTTTTATGTTGGATAAATTCTTTCTACAGTACATCATCTATTTGACGTCTTACTTAAAATAGATTATGTTGTGGTTTAGTTTGTTTAAAACCTGTGACGACCACAAGAATTTCTCCAGCTGGTTGAGACGGTGACTGTGCCAAAATGAGCTCTAAATAACATTGTGTACCATTCACATGAAACCTGTCTATCTGTAAAAGGTCAAAGGGGTGGGGCAAAAACTGTAAATGACAACCCAACTCATTGTGTGGATGGGCGTAAGCTTAGGAATGTCCTTTTTACCAGAACTAATTTTTTTATATAACCATAGCAGCCTAAGCTCCTCCACATATAATTTCTTTGTCACTGAAAAGTGTTGCACTTCAATGAGGGAAATAGCCTGGCAGTCTGCAAAAATAATTAATATAAAACAACAATCCACCAGTGTTTTACATTAAACTATAAATACTCTCTCTGTCTAATAAAGGATTAAATAAGACTTTCTTTGAGACCATTTAAACCAAATGATTGTTCATGGAAACAGTTTGAACACAAACCTTCATGGCCAGATAGAATTGTTCAGGGGAGGTCAGTATTTTGATGTTGCTTCCTGGAACCCGGAAGGCGGGTACTTGCTCCGCCATCCATTGGAAATGGGCACAGAGGCCATCTGTGCCTTGAGCTCCGGCTGACCCGGTGGGCCTGGAGACGCGGCGCGGAGCTGGGTCGGTTTCAACAAGCAAGGGAGCCAGTAGCAGCACGGAGGACCTGCTGGCGATCAAAACAAGAACAGAGATATGAAACATATTTACAGAACATGATGACTTCTGAACATCGGGTTTCACACATTAGCAGAACACAAGGCGTACTAAGTGATTGTGTAACATTATACTGCTTTGTAAACATAATTAACCATCATCCCTAATAGTCATTTAACAGAAACCATAAAATACAATAATAACAAATCAACACACAACAGAAAACCGACGTCACAAAAAAATGCTTGTTACTTTCTTAGCTTTCTGCACCAGAAGTGTGCATACTCAGACAGTACCCCCCAGACTGTCTGAGTCTGGGGGGATGGGGGATGGGGGAGAATTTCATCACCTTTGCCCACCTGAGAGGGTTCAACCGGGAATCACTAGAGCTGACCTTCAGCAGCTCAAGGTTTTGTAATCATTCGAACAATATGCACAAATACTAGTTGCACAGTGATAAAACTTCCACTTAAAAAGCAACACCAGTGACACAACAAAGAGGACCACGATTACAAACAAAAAAAACAAGGTTTGTGTTCCACATTTTAGCATTTAATTACATAACAAAAGCATAAAAATGTCTTCAATTCCTGATGAAAAATCAGTCATAGGTCTTTTTAATAGGCAAACACAACATTACCATCATCTACTGGACTGGAGTGAAACTGGTGTTTCAAAATCCCATTTCACCCCTTTTCTCTTGCTCCTTAAAGAGACAGTTTGTGATCTTTAAAGTGGTACTCTATTAAACAGTTGTTGATAGTTTGTTCCTGATCAAAGGTGACATCAATCAGAGCCCTGTAAATTAGACAATGGCAGAAGTCAGATAGAATAAAGGCTGCCCAAACAAGGGTTTGTTTTAAATCTGTTTTTTGGGCTTAGAGAACATCATCCAAACTTCTGCATAAGACTGTTTAGTTTGTAGCTATTTCCTCAATCAAATGTCTAAGTTACTGCTCAAAGGTGTGTGTGGAGCATAGGACAAACTGTGTATATGCGATAGATTTAATGTATACATGATTGTATGTTTGCTCAGGAAGCGTACCCTTGCACTGGTATAATGCCTTTGTGATTATTTCAATTAAATTTTTTTTTTCTCAAGCATTAACAAAAAGTGTGCTGAAGTAAGTTGCAAACTAGAGACCTAGTTTAAGTGACACACATTATCGGCGTCACAACATGATGACTACTCTTTGTGACTTTCAAATTAAGAATCAAAGCGGAGGAGACGGTGAAGAGTAAAACCAGGTAATGGAATTTGGCGCTTCTGACTCAAAAATAACAAAAACAATGTCAGGGAAATAAATTGTGAGGAGGATACCAAAAAGTGAAAATCAGACAGTAAGATCAGGGAGTTAATGTGTGAGGATCTTCCTGGTTTGTTGAGATTTGAATCCAAGTAAATTACTTTAAATTATAAAAAACATTGCAAGAAAGATAACGTCTTTGTTGCAGTGAGTTGTAAAATGAGTCATAATGTTTTTACAGCAGTGTAAAAACTATGAAACAGACCTCACCCAGCTAGTAGAATGGGTTATATAATAAGAAACAGCTGATCTACTCCCTGATTTCTGTAAGTTGTAAAAGATAATGCAAAGAGATGGGATAAGGTGCTTACTTTCCAATGTTAACTCTACCGACACCTAGATAAAAGTCTCTGAAATGATGTTAAACAGGATTTTTAAATCCTCGAAAATGTGCAGAAATTAGGGGTGCACAAAAAAATCGATTCCCATCGGAATCGTGATTCTCATTTACAAAGATTTAGAATCGATTTAAAATGCCCCAAAATCGATTTTTTAAAATAAAAAATGAAGCAAACATAATGGCTGTCAGCCTCCATTTTGTAACTATGTGGGATGTCCTGATGTCATCACGCAGCTGTTTCTGGAACGTATGTATGTGCAGAAAGCACCAAAACAAAGAGGAAACTACAAAACTGGAGGAAAGAGATATTCAACTGGCCTCCACTTCATTGAATGCAAAGATTTGAGCTCATTTAGGATTTTTAGTGCATGAGTCTGAGTTTGACACGAGCTTCACTATGTGCAAAGTTTGCAAAATGAAGATGAATCACTTTGGGAACACGACATATTGGCTAACATTATCAGTTTTGAGTAAAAAAATAAAATAAAAAGAAAATCGATTTTGAATCGAATTGTGGCCCCAAAAATCTGAATCGAATCGAATCGTGAGATAGCAAAAGATTCCCACCCCTATCAGAAATACAGAAGGAAATCAACACACTTATCTTTTTCAGACTCAGGGGCGACGTTAACAATGCAAAGCCTAAGGTGGTAAATTCAATGATAAAATTGATTAACTGTGGCATTTGATCAAACCTGTCAGATATGTGTTGATTTGAAGCACGTGGTTTCAAAACATCATTTCTGATTCTGAGAAGTCAAAACTATGCAGGTGTTAACTTAGGTCAACTCATGACATCCTCATTCTTTTGTAATGGGACCTACAGTATCTCCATTCAGCAGCATACAGGAAAAAGTGATTTTTTTTTTTTTCAAGTTTTGGAATCTCGACTAAGTCATCACTCAACATTGGGGCAAACTGACAATAATGACCAACAACATTTTAGGGCTTAAACTTGCTTTAATTTAACTTTGAAGTGATTCTTCACGAACAAAACTTGGGTTAATCAAGTATGTTGAAAAGACTAGTTTATTTTTTTTAAATGGTTTATAACAGATGTATGTTCACACTGGTGATATAAAGATGTCTTTGTCTGACATTGTTTGGACTGCTTGAGAAAATTATTCAGAACATTAATGTTAGTTAAAAAAAACTGGTAAAAGCCATGAGAAGGTGGAAAATTCTTATTTTAGACTCCAACTAGTTTTGAATAAATTATTTCCTTTTGGGAACCAACAGGACTGTCAAGGAAGTGAAAACGACCCACACCGACAAGATCGTATCTCTTCCTCCAACGACTTCTGTCACTTCAAAGACATTTCAAGCATTTTTGAATAAAACAAGGCCCTCGCAGTTAAATACAATAATGAAGTATATTGTTACAAACACAGTAACATAGAATGAGTCATGCTTCTTTTCAAAGGGCTGGGTATTAGACTGAACATCCTGGTTTTGATCATTCAGATAAAATAAATGTTTACACTTTTTGAATAGAAAATGGAGAGTTGGACACGTTTAGCTAATTATTTAGGCAATGTTTTTTTCTTATTTTAGCTATCCTTCTATTATCTTGTTCTGATATCGTGTTGTATTGCAGTCACCCTTATGAAGCTTACAAAATTTATTTACGCAATGTAAAAAAACAACTCTTGGTGAATCCAATGTTCGGCATGGTACCCTGAGGGAGTCCTGACTGAGGCATCACCAGCTGAAAGAAAGCGTCAAAAAACTGAAGAAGCTCCTCTAGATAAACGCCTGTTTACGGGGCTCTCGTGCTACATTAGACCATGACCCTGTCAAATACCTGACGCCAAAGTTCACTCCTCCCTACGCTAAGGAGTAGAAAAAAGTGAGACACATAAAAAATGAACCAGCAGGCAAATAAAAATTATCAACCTTGTTTTAATTGTTTTGTGAGATTAATTAATCTATTGCTCATCGTCTAAAAAGAGGTGCCATTTCTTAACTAGTTGCAACATACAGAACAACAGTCATTATTTTCACAGATCCTATTGAATTTATATGATGTTAAAAAAAATTGAGTATGAGAGAATACATTAGAGCGAGAGGCTGAGTAAATAATTCCATTAGGTAACATTTTGTTCCTTCTTTGTCTAAATGAAGTGAAAGCATGTGATTAAAGTATTATTTTTCTAAATTATCTATAAGTAAATATCCTGATTATTATATATCACAATTTTCTCAAAAAATGCAGTCATATTGTACTGCTTGTCCTTACGCAGTCTATGTTTCACCTGTTTTTCTGCTGCCCTACGCTGAAAAACCCCGCCCTTAACTTCCCATCTGTGTCTGTGACAAATTTCACATCAGTCATTGTTACCAGCCTAGCAGCTTGGTTTGCATATTGACATTAAAGACAGAGACTAAATTTAAGTGCTGTAACGCGCTAAACAAAGCGTGCCTAAATTCCATTGAAGATTGTTCCCAGAAGATCCACGCAAGCATTTCCTCGATTTACCTCAGCCAAACTTGCAGAACAGCACCTGTGACTGGTAACTGTTCAGGTAAACCGAGGTTCACAGTCATTTTACATGCAGGCAGAAAGACATGAAAACACTAATCAAAGCTGTTTCTGTCAACATCTTTAGGTGCGGGTAAAGTACTTCATTTAGCTCAAAATACTAAATGAAACAACATATAAAATTAAAGACACAACAGACTTTACTGTCCATGCATTTAGAAAACAAACATCTGGTAACTCAAATACTGGCTGGAAAAATATAAAGATAACTAATGCTTTAGCATTCCTTGAAAGAAAATGCATATCACAACCTTTCATGCTGGAGTTTTAAACTAAAACAATTTTATGTTTGGAGAAATAATTGCATTCTGGTTGTTTTAGTCAAACCTTTGTCGAAAAAGAAGTAGAAGACGAGGAAAAAGAAAAAGAAGAATAAAAAGAATAAAAAGAATAATCAGCATGATGGTGCAGTTGTGAGAGCCGTCGCCTTGCAGCAAAAAGGTTGTGTGGAGTTTGAATGTTCTCACCGTGCACAGGTAGGTTTTCTACAGGTACTTCAGTTTGCCTCCCATAGACCAAAAACCATTCAGGTTAGGTTAATTGGTAACTCTAAATTGGCCCTAAGTTTCAGTAAGAATGTGAATGGTTTATTTGTCTTGTGATCCCATGATGGACTTTTGACTAGTCGAGGGTGTCCCCCGTCTCTCATAAGGGTGACTGCTGGACATAGACACCAACTTTTCCTGAGACAAAAGGGAAAACGAGTAAAGAAAATAGGTAGATGGATAATGATAATGATAATGATAATGATAATAATAATAATAATAATAATAATAATAATAATAATAATAATAATAATAATAATAAGTAGAGGCAGACATTATGTTTAACTAGGAACTACTTCTCTTTGGGTTTATACCCTCATTAATTTGGAATACTGGGTTTAGCTGCAAGAAAAGCAATTACAAAGAAATGGCTTAAATCTGTCATCCTAAGTATAAATAAATAGTACAATATCATAGATCATATAATTGTGATGGAAAGAATCACTTTCTCAAAGAGACGTCAGCAATTGAAATTTGAAGACACCTGGAATAAATGGAAAATGTACATTTTCCAGAGATGCCGGTTCTTCTTGTTCAAATTTTTAATTTGTTATTGGATGTAAACGACCCCAGACTTTTGTTAGGTTGGGTACTCTGCATAATGTTCTTTGAATACCTGTGTTGTTCTTTGTTGTTGTTGTTGTACCAATACATAAAAATGATTTAAAAAAAAAAAGATTCGACTGGATATTTTACTCAAATCGAAGTCTGTGAAATACAAACTTTTGCAAAGCTTTGATTCTATACTCATAAAAACAAAAAAGTTGTTTGTACAAAGTGTCCTACTTTATTAGAATCGAGTATAAATGTATTAATTTGGGTATTATATTAAGGCTAGTGTGATTAAACAACCCAGACCTGGAAAAAATAAATATAGAAAGTATTTTGTTGCTGTTTTTCCAATAGCAATACAGACAGATAAACTGTGTTAAAGTCAGACACTTTCTGGGTCAAATACTTGCCGATAAAAGAAAGACACATTGTAAAAATAAATAGCATAGTATTCAAGTCCGAGTTGTTCTGATTGATGCAGAAAGAAAAACATCCTGCTGGCCTTGTTCCCAATGCTCGTCTTTGTTCATCCCTCAGGAACCTACGTGCCAACCTCTGTAAACAACACACACTACCAGTAAGGTTTTAATAAAACCTTATACATAAAAATAAACAGCTACTTGATTGTTGTGGGTGCAGCTGTCCCTAACAGTAAACACAGAGGCTGGACAAACGTGTTGGCGCAGTTTCATATCTTTTCCTGTAATGATCAATGACCCAACACACTGACAGGAACTTGAAACCTGCTCATTTGAATGTAGTGGTTTCTATTCTAGGACATTCAATGCCAAGACAAAAAAAGCGTTCGAACTGTTCAGTGAAAAGATCTATTGTTTGTCTAAAAACGACGAGCTAACTGAAAGCACAGGTGTGTCATTGGGATCAAAATAGTCACCTCACCTGCTGATCTGCTCTAAACGTCGTGGTATAATGTTCCGACCTCTGTTTAACCTTTGAAAAACAAAATTCAAGATGTATATATGACGAGATAATAATGGGTCAGATTCGGCGACCCACTTACAAAAACTCACCTTCAAGGTTAACAATTGTTTGTTGTCTTAAGAGTATTACGAAGCTATAATAATGCACATTTTTAAGTTTAAAAAAATGTGGCAAAGTTAAACAAAACAATAATGCAGAATTTAAGTTTCTTCTATAAACAGCAGCGCCTAAATTACACGAGTCCGATAATGGATGCAATTGCAGCAACAACATTAGCAAGGCATGCTAACATGGAGAACGGTTCGGAATGAAAAACAACAATTTAACTCTGTGTCTTTGTCCGACCCGATTACCAGTGACTCTTACCCTCTTCTTCTGTCCTGTGCGCGAAACAGACGGTCGGATATCCGAGTAAAAACCCCTACAATGGCCGGCGAGGTCACGGAATGCAGTAGCCTCCTCCATGACATGGGAGCCGCCATTGTTGCAGCTCCTGCGAATTCAAAAAAACTTTATTGACACTCATACATTTCATCATGCACTCTGAATAGAAAGCACTGCTGGAAATAGACTAAAAATAATTACATCTTTCAAATATATAGCCTAGAAACTAAATATTTTTCAAATGTATGGGTTAATGATGTTACAGTTTTGTGCAAAAGTATTTAGCCAAAATTACTTTGTAATCGTTTAAAGTGGCATTAATTGCTTTCTGAAGGTCTTCTGAAAGTTTTATTTTTTTACTTTGACTAATTTTTCCACACACTTTCAGTCCAGTAACTAACAATTTTTAGTGGTTTGATTTAACACTTAACTCTAACTTATTCAGGCATAAAGTTCAATGAACACAGGGAAAAAGCAGTTTTGAGTAAACACACATTTTATTAGATTAGATAACTTTATTCATTTAGTATCCTGTTTTTACTGACAGATGAACCACAGACAATATATTCAAAATAGAAATTTGTTTAACAGCTTGTTCCAATTCGTTTAGCTCATTTACATATTTAAGCAAATCATTTCAGATAAACTGCGATGCAAGAAAACACTGATATTCAACTGGGCAAGCTTCACAGTATTCTCTGTAAACTCTTCCCATTTTTTCAAAGTTTAAACAAGGTTTAAGCAGAAGTTTAATCAGCTTCTGCTTATTTTTATTTCCACACATAGACAAACCTAATATTTTTATTTTTATATTTACTTTTTCAAAGGATTTAACAGATGATGTTTGTATTCTGGTTATTTTTTAGCCAGTAAAGCAAACTACACCAATTTTTAGTTCAACAATTAAACTGAGTCATAGATGTTGCTAAAGACGATTAGGTGTGGCAGCCATCTTTAATGGGGATAAACGCAAAAGTTAATCTGTTGAAGACGCTCATCTAATAATTAGCTTTCAAGTGTCATCAGAACTCGTCCACTGGTTTATGATATATTTTACTAACTGTTTAGACAAACACACAGACATGGGCAAAACATGAGCTCTGCCTATATTAAACATTAAATGGCTTGAACTTATATAGCGCCTTATCAAGTCCACGTGGACCCCAAGGCGCTTTACACTTCATGCATTCACCC
>JARVJO010052625.1:0-20314 GCA_031762555.1 Cynodonichthys magdalenae | reverse complement strand
CTATTCTATTCTATTCTATTCTATTCTATTCTATTCTATTCTATTCTATTCTATTCTATTCTATTCTATTCTATAACCATTAATTCTGTCTTCAAAGAAACAATCAGCATTTTAGACAAACGACCTTTTCACTGTTGTATGATGATCAGTAAGTATAAGATTGTAGACTTTGAAAATCACCAAGTGTTTAGTGATCTCAGTCTTTTTTTTTAGAGTTTAAACGGTCTTGTTTCTCCATCTTTTAACTCTTTTATTCAGTATAAAACCAGAATAAATACCAGATCTCAAACTTAGAAGGGACTTTGTCATGGCAAGATGGAGAACGGAGTTTGAGCAAAAGGTGACATTAGTTAAATAAACACACAACTTCTATATATATATATGGTACTCCCAGATGGTCTCCCATACAAGTACTAACCAGGCCTGACCCTGATTAGCACCAGAGAACAGACAAGAGCTGGTGTGTTCAGGGTGGTATGATCACTTCTTAAATACATACATTTAATTAATGAAAATGATTTTCTTCAATGTTTTTATGCTTCAAACTTTGCCCCAAATTTTATACACTTGTAAAATGCTGCTCATACTCCATGGTTTTGTTAATAAAATTACTATTTTTCAAGATAAAATAAAAAATAAAATACAACTTTGAGGACAAGAACAAAAGAGGTTGAATAATTACAGATATTGCCTTTATTTTTAATGCACACAAAACCAAAAAAAAAAGGGTACTTTTCTGAAAGAATTGCCCTAATCCATGTATAATTACAGTACTGACTTCAAAAGCTACAAACACAGAGAGCTTTACAACCCGGCTCTTTCAGAATTGTGTGTTTCAGGATCTCCGTCATGACAACAGGCTGAGTGAGGCCCGCTGACCTGCCCTCATACCACAAAACATTCACTCATAAAGACGTGTATTATCATGGCAGCCCACCGCATGACTTTGAAAGGAAAGGGTAAAGGTATCGGTTGAAAAGTACGATCAAACTTTGTCATCCGGCCAAGACCTGTTCTTCTTTGTGTGCTACAGTATCAAAGTGACATGGTGTAGGATCATCAGACAGCATCAGCTTTGATCTGTTGATGGCTCAGTGTCTATGAGGCTCATCTGGCCCAGAACCTAGGATTTACTCAGGCTCCAGTAATAAGATGATTAACAATAATAACCCCCCAGGAGAATGGCAGGTTGGGGGTGTGGACGGAGACAAGTTTCTGAGTGAAGGGTATTTTCTGTTACCGCAGCTTTGGTTGCTCTTTTTCTTGTCTAGCTCTTCTCCCTTTATTAATGTTTCTTCACAGCATTTCATCTAAATGAATCAATTTGTGTGATTTGATCTGTGTAACATAAACAAAGGAGAAACATAAGGGTGATACTGTTTCTGCACTCTGCTACACTGTTTTACTTGTTGGGGGCACCACATCAGATTTTACTAATCAATAATTTATTCACCCTTATATACACCAAATTGTGAGATTGTAAAATTGTAGGGAACTCTTTCTTTGTCCTTTTTTTCTTTTCATAAACAATGAATATTCAGTGAAGAAGAAGAAGCCAACTTTGTTTTTGGAAATTTATTACAAAAATAGAGCAATCAAATTTCATAGTGAATAAAAAAAAGAAAAAACTGCAAACTGAGATCACAGATGTTTTTTTAGGTCACACTAACACGTCACATGTTGGTGACTTATAACACAACATGTGAGTAATGCGATCTTCTGATTATTACCAGACTTAATGCTCTGTTAACACTTTTCAAATGAAGCAGTCTTAGAACTGGTTTTACTACATCTCCTTAATCTTTAATCAGTTTTTCTTGGTTCTGCAGCTGAAAAGGAAAATGGTTGTTGGCTGAGCAAAAATTGCCATCAATTCTTGTGAGCCATGACCTTTTACTCATCATGGACACACCACAGATAATGATTATAACCTGGTAAAGTCATAATATAATCAAGTTGCTTTAGTTTTTTTTTTTTTTATTTTTGGACAGGCAGCATTTCACTCACTGCCTTTAAATCCCAGAGTTTTAAGGTAAAATCATTTTATTTTGAAAAATGGATTAGGTGCTGTTTTGGTCAAACCTTGAAAATGACATCATGTAAAATTGTATGTGATTGTGGCGACCATCTTAAAAGACTCAGACTCAAAGTTGTAGGAGTATGTTCAATGTTAAATTTTTGAAAGCCTAATGAAAATTAGCCAGTCTATAAAATAGACTATTACTTCTGTTTTTGTTTTGTTTTGTTTTAGAAGGCCAGTTAACTGTGATGGCCATAAGAAGTGAATTGGCTCCAAACATTCATCTGTCGATTCATCTGTACATCCAATTATTTTGTGAAAGTTTCATTAGGAGTTGTCCAGTCGCTCCAGATAATTTGGTAACAATATAGACATAAAATTATTTGCTGCCTTTGACCTTTGGTGATCATAAGAAGAACTGTAAAAAACTGTTCTCATCTTAGGGCAAACCTTTACAAACCTTTAATATTTAATATTGTCGTACCTGCTGCTGCTGCTACATCCGAATTTCCCCTCGGCGGGACAATAAAGGCTGTTTCTATTCTATTCTATTCTATTCTATTCTATTCTATTCTATTCTAATATACTTTCAATAAACATTGTTGAATGTTAGTGTAACAATACTTAAGAGGTCCTAGATCACCTGAAGTTGTAAAAGGAGAAGTACTGGCTTCTTTCAAACACTATGCAAATACTTATATGATTACATCCAGAAAGAAATAAAGAAGTTTCTCTTTGAGCTTTAGAATGTTCATACTAAACTGAGGACAGGAAGCAATAAAGACACAAAGTTGAAAGTGAAGCAGCCACTGCTCGAGGTCTTCATGGATCTGAAACCTGGACGTGGATCGTTCTTTTCCACTGTGTCACCTCTGCTTTCAGAAACAAAGCCATGCATAGCTCACTGTGGCTACTTTATTATAGTCTGTAAGGCTGTGCTTGTGTTACATACTTATTTACTGCTGGCCTGCGAGGAACGAAAAAGAGACCCTCATTTTGGATCTAACCTCACTTGACCACACACCACAAGAAAATGTGGATAAATATATATATCCATAAGAACTGCTACCCTTTCGTCTGCTGGCCCTGGAGACTTAATGAAATAGATGCTGGAGGTCCTCCTTTCTACAATCAGCCCAGTCAGGCTCAGGGCTCAAATTATAATCAGCCTCAGTTTACACGTTGTTTGTTGTGGGGCAATTTAGCCGTCTAAGCTCAGACAATGCGGTTATACTTTCCTTCAGCAAATGGCCTGCATCCTGTGTCTGAGCCCTGCCAAGAAAACCCTCAAATAACGAGAAAGAACGAGGGATAGAGATGTGGCTTCTGTGGCTCATGCCTAAGAACAGGCCTCAACCTGGCAGCGTGTTTGTCAGCAGTAACAATCAGATATGGCCTCATTTCCTAGGAAACCACCTCCAGCCACCACTCTCACAATGAGTCTATTTTTTAAATCCTGCTTTTATCGGTTTTCCTATATGTTAAATCTCATTTGTCTCATTCAAATTATTAGTCTGCTCTTTCCAATTCTCTTACTTCTCTTGATTTCCAATTTGTAGATTACTAACAAAACCAGACAGGGCTTTGTGCGATGAGCCAAACAATGAAAAGTCATCCATTTGCTTTGTTTTTAATGCTCAATGAGTCATCCTAGACTGGAATTTTTAAGATGTTTTTTCTTTGCTTTTCTGATCTTATATGTTTCATGTTATCCGTGAGATACAACAACTTGGCAAACTATCAAGTCCGATTATATCTGCTGCAGGACACACCGGCATGCAATATTTGTCAAAACATTCAGCCTCGATGCATTATTTTTTTATCCCTCTTTTCCCATCTTCAGCTTCATTTTATCCCTCATGCCCACGTCCCCTACCCAACCTCTGCCTGTTCCTTTCTGCTGGATCTGCCAGAGATCAGAGGGTGACCAACACGAAACCCACGGTGACAGACAGAAACACTTTTATCACTGAGATCCCTCAGCTTGATGTCTGCCAACAAAGATGAAAATATAAAGTGGGACAAATGTGTCCAACCTCAACATGGAAAAGTGTTGCACATTCAAGGAAACTAATCTTTTTGATGAAAATGCACAAAAGACATACAGTAGAAGAAGCAAGCATGCTCTAATCCATGAACAAAAAGACTATCTGAGAACTCTTCCTGGATCATGACTTGGATTTTTTTTTATAGTAATGTTGTAAATTTGTCAGGCTTGAGCTTAAAAATGTAAAAATGTCTTGGATTTGTTACAAAAGACAAAAATGTTTGCAGTAATGTGAATTCAGAGTCCATAATTTAGTTTTATCATTAAAAAACTATGAAGAATGTACAGTTTATAAACCAACAAAGGGTAAAGAAAACATTTTAAAAATACACACCTTACATAAAATGCATTTTTTTGGTCAAACGAATCTTTTTTTTCCATTTTGTCAGGCCTTTTAATACAATTTGATATACTTTTTAGTGTTAGGGTTTTGACTTAGAAACAACCTTACCTTGTGGTGCTCTTGATATAATACATGTTCATTTAAAACTTTGAACTTTTGAATGAAAAATTTCCCTACCCAGATATTTTGATCTCCAAAAATAAAAGTTTCTATCTAAACGATTCTTACAAAACACTGAAATGCCCATTCTGCCTCACTAGGAGAAAATGGCAACATCAGCAACATTAACATATATATAAGGAACACTAAAAAAACAGATATTGTAGATTTACTTAAATATGTCAACCGGTTCATTCCATCTTTTTGCATTTACTTTACATAAATGTAAAGTAAATGCATTACCTTAACTCAGTTCAGTTGAGTGAAACCAGTTAATATTTTTTAAATTAAATCCAAGACGTCTGTTTTTGAGTGATTGCTCTGATCTTGGCTAAAGATTATCCTGAGATAGTTTGTTGCTATTTTGATATCTTAAAGTCTTCTCAGTTATCAAGTTCTTCAACACACAAAGTTTAATGGCAACAAAATGTAAGGGTGCACCATGGATGGGACCCAGGTGGCAGACGTCACAGGAGGACTCAAGCTGAAGGGAAAAATAAAACACTTTATGAATGGAAACAAAACAAAACACTGCAGCAAACCTTATAGATAGGTGGTGACACAGAAGGCAACTCTGGGGAAGTGATACAACGCTCCAGCAAGGAGGTGGAGAAAAGAGACCAGGGATATAGAGCTAGGGTTAATGATAAATGATGTGCAGCTGAACTGATTGCAAGTAACAGGTGAGAGTGGCAGACTGAGTGGAAAAGTCTGAGGAGCTGACTGAGGGAGGAATGAGGAATGACACAGGGAACACTGAGGAACAGATTATAAACAAAAACAAAGAGAAGCAAATAAAAGACAAAATGAAAGACACAGATTATAACACAAAATCAGGATATCAAAAGACAAAGCCAGAAAAAACAGTAAAACTATGTACTGTTGCGTTGGTTTTCAGTGCAGAAAGCTGCTACCTCCTCATTTTTCAAAACCTTGAATCTCAAGTCCACACAGAAAAACCTTATACCAAGTTTTAAACATGTCATCAAAATTTTCTCAACAATGGTCCCATTTTTGTTTGAGCTCCAAACACAGCAGAAAGTGTCAGCTTTTAAATCTTTTCAGTGTTGTGCAGGCCTTAGTGACCTGGACATAATGAGGTCTTTTGGTCTTGACTAATATGTGGGTCTTACAATTGGCCTTTATTAGGACTCCACAGCTAAGATTTATATTACATGTGTAACACAAAAAATGTGGAGAATTTCCTACCACCAGCCTGGGTAAGGTGCCATCTTGTGTGTTCCTTGCTGTCTGATTGATTCATGTGGTGTTTGGGTGGGGACCTACTCTGGGACACTTCCCACAGGACACTGGGTCTTTTCTTTTTGCCTTTTTTCTAACTGGCATTAATCTAAAACACGTGGAGATATTTTAGACCCACAATTTCTCTTTTATATAGACACAAAAGGATTCACACAAACAACTCAAGGTTACCTGTGTACACTTTGGTCAATTTAAAAATAAAGGAATATCACTCTAAATGCACAGGGTTAGTATTTAAAGTTGTATTTAATACCTAATTTCAAAAACCCTGGTTCTAATGAAAGTGTTGTGATTTAGATAAATGTGTCTGTTCTTGCAAAAGTAAAAAAAATAAAGGTTCTCTGTACCATAACAGGCAGTGAAACTGGATACAACTCAGCTAGTCCCCTCCAATAAGGAAGCTTATTTAACTTGTTTGACTCACTCTTGGAGTCCTCTTGGAGCTTGACTCTAAGGGGTGAGGGTTAGGAGGGGTATTCACATTTCATCCATCTGCCTTGTTGTGTGGAAGTGACACTCCAATAAAGTTCCAATAGCAGTCAGTGATTCGATTTAATTACAGGAAAAATCCATTTCATAGTTGTCCAATGGTCAATGCCCATCCATCAAAATTGTTCCGTGGGTTGCTGCTTTACTCATTTCCTTTATGGAGACAAATGGTCCTGCCTGGAAACATTCAGAAAGTGTATGTGTGTGAGTGTGCACATGCTGGTTTTGTTACCTTTTAATGCCTTTTGTCGTTGAATCCCCCACCTTGTCAGGACCAGTCATCTTTATGTGGACCAAAGCCCAGTCTTGGTACAGTGGAACATCATTTTTTGTGTCAAGTCTTAACGTTTGGTATAAGCTGTGAAAACTAAGTTCCGGTTAGAGTTTTTAATGTACAGTGAACCCTCGCTATAACATGGTTCACCTTTCACGGTCTCGCTGCTTCACGGATTTGCATTGTGCATTGTGTTCTGCATTCTGATTGGCTAAACCTCGGGCTTTAGAAGAAAAAAACGCTACAGAGTGGAGTCAGGATGCACCGGCTCAGTCAGAAGAGCAGTGAAAAACATGTGAGTCACTATTTGTCCTACTGTACTTGGTATTTTTTTTCATAACCATTTTTCATTTTCTCCTGTTCTAATCCAATAACTCGGGTCGCGGTGGGGCGGTGCTGATCTCCGCAATTTGAAGCCTTCAGTTTGTATTGATGATTAAAATTATTATTTTACAGTACAGTAGTTATTTGTAAAAAAAAAAGTTTATACAGTACTTTTATTTGTTAAACAAATGCTAGAGCATGTAAAAGGTTTTATTCTTTGGTTTCAATGTATTATGGAGTATTTCATTGTATAATAATTGTAAAAAAAAATAAAGGTTAGGCCTACTATTACACGGATTTTGCCTATCACGGGTTCTTTTTGGAACGTAACCCCTGCGAAAAACGAGGGTTCACTGTACTGAAGGTGGTTAGGTTTATGGCAGTGGTGTCAAATTCATTTTCACTGGCTATGTTTACATGCTCAAAATTATTTGATCGGATTAAAATGTATTCGGATTAAATAATCTGAATGTATTGTTTGCAGGGGCACAATCTGATCACGATGATCGTTTACAGCACAAAGCTTTTATTCAAAATAAAAGTATTGACATGCGCAGAGTTGTAAACTGGAATGGATCTGAGCCAGGTTTTAATAACAGTGGAGATGTTACTGCACTCCCTGGTTGAGCTACAGGTGAAGCAATATATGTATTTATTTTATTTTTTATTTTGTGTGCGAAGCAACACAAGCTGTTTGTCTTCCTTGTTTATTGGATAAGAGAACGGGAGGAAAAGCTCTGTGCTGCTGGAAACGATGGCGCTTCTGTCCCTCCCTCCACAAAAGAGCAGAAACCGATGGATGAAAGTCAGAAGACAGGTCAGTTTTCTACAATCAGAATAAGATGATCAGATTAAGTGTTTACATGTTCAGATTATCAATCAGCATAAACCACCCCTCTCATTCAGATTACAAATTCCTTTGGATCATGCTAAATATGATCGGAATATTCCGATTGGGGTGTTTACATGACACATTTTTAATCTGAATGCCCATTTAATCCAATTACTTATGTCCATGTAAACATAGCTGATGAGGGCCACATGAGCATTATAGTTACCCTCAAAGGGCCAGTTGTAATAAACATTAATATATTGTGTTTAACCTCGACAAAACATTGCTACGGAAAAGCACCCCTTTACAAACAATAATTCAACTCTGTGTGGTATTTCCTGAGAAACACGTCTTCTTATAAACACTGAAAAGTAAGATGTGTACGAATGACTGAATGTGAAATAAATACTACAGAAATATTATTAAAAGTAAAAGTTTCACTCACTGTTGAGTTGTGGTGAGTAGCTTGAATTCTGAATTCTCCCACTTTCCAACAGGGAATTCCCACTGGAAGGGTGTTTCAGTATACATTTAGGACTTGAGAAGTTGTCACTTCCCAGTACAACTGGGTTGCAGCAAAGGTAGCCGGTGAAAAATGCAGTGAAATGGAGATTTTTAAATTTTGCTCGCTACATGCTACTTTTGAACCCTCTGCATCTCCACTTAGTGGTGGGATGTCATCTCATTATGTGCTTTAAGTAATATAAGCAACATGCATTATGGGAGATGTAGTTTATGGTCATTGCTGCCTTTAAAGCAGCATTCGCTTATTTTAGGACATTAATACATCTTTGAAGCTCTTGCAAGCCACAAAAAATGCAGTGGTGGTCTACATTTGGCCCACGGGCCTTGAGTTTGACACGTGGTTTAAGGTATAGATCAGGGTTATGGAACAGAAATTATTGGAAGTCAACCCCATGTCCAAGTAGGAATTGGAATACAACCTTGTTTGTGTGTCCTGGTTTTAGTTTTTCTGATACAATCACCAACCATGTCAGGACCAGTTGTACTTATAAGAACCAAAGCTAGTCCTAATTAGGTGGAATGTCATTTTTGGTGGGGTTAGGCTACAGAAATAAATGGAACGTCCTAGTAAGGATACATAAACAAGACCATTTGAGTGTGTGTATGTGTGTGTTTCTCATCACAAAGAAAACTCAAATATTGTGCAAAAGTTGTTTCTAAAATGTCAAATTTACACGAGTTCAGTTAAGTTTTTTTTTTCAGTTTGTTTTATCCCAGTTAAGTCTGCCTCACTCACTCCTGTCAAACATAAAAGTGATATTTATACACTGTTTACTTTTCAAAGCAACACAGTAATTTGAGAACAAACTCAATACTCCATCAGTATGAACCAAATACAGCATTCAGAGTTTCTCAGTATCTCAATTTTTCTGTTTTCCCAGCATCTGGCAAACCTTTCTCTGTCTCAGCTCCCACAGTATGCATACAAGAGCAAGAGTCAGAATCTCCCATTATCCCCGTCCCTTCCTATTACCAAGCCCATCATTTCTACTGCTAAGACGGAATGAGACAGGAAATGAAATAAATGCAGCACAGTGGTCGAAACTGAGTGGCTTCTGATTGAGGCCACTGCTTCCCGTTGTTTATGGCGCCCGTCCTCTTGTCTCCCCCATCACTCGGATGCTGTGTCAGCGCTGAGTGGATGCAGTGATGCATTGTATTTACAGCAGTTAAGATTGCATTTATAGATGCAATCTTTAGGAACTGAGAGCATTAATGTACTCAGGACAGTCTGATGGACAAGAGATCACAGCTGGTAGCTTCATTGTTTGCAAATTTTATTCCATCACAATGATCTCTTTAAGGTTGTTTTTTTGAAAAGTCTTGTGCTTCATTTAAAATCGAGAAAATTCTGTATGGATGGATGGATGACAACACTGCATTGTACACTTTTTCCTTCACATGACCACAAAAAGACCACATATATAGTAAATCTTTAAAGATTTACTGAAACAATCATATTTATTTGTATCTTTTATTTTCACTTCTCAATCCAACTTTTACTTACTGTTTGGCCTTTTATGACCTCAAAAGCAGTGAAGAAGCTGCAGATCTGTTGCCATGCATCGTTCCAGAGTAAACAACATTTAAACATAATATTAAAACCCACAACCTTTGTAAACTATTGCTTCAAAATATTTCTTGTTTAATTGTACATATTTATAATTGCATTTTTTATAAAAACTGTAGATGCATTATTTTCTTCTGTCAGCCTATATTGCTCCTGGTAAATTGGCACATTTGTCTTTATTTAAACAAAGTAAAATTATTTCTTAGTAGCTGTTTCTGTGTTTCCACTCTTAGTAGTCACGTCTGTGCTCATAGACTTGGTATAAAAGATGAGTACACAAATGGACTTGTAAGATTAAGAAAACAATGACTGATCTTGGTTTTTGTTATTGTGATCTTGTGTACCTGACTGCAGTATAGTGTAAAATCAGATTTTTGAAGTGGAACTCTGTTGAAACAGTATGAACAAGTAACATCTTACCTGCTGGAGATGGCTGTTTGAACAGCTTCATTTTGAAAAAATACCATTTAATTGATTGAGCTAATGATTAGTTTAAAGGAAGCAGTTCTATAGGGGCTAATGCAAACTATCTTTTTAAATATAGTGGCATCAGATAAGTGTAGTAATTCTAGTGCAGTCTGGAATTACTAACCATGAAATGACAACATTGTAGAGGTTTATAAAGTAATGTTTGTAATGAACCACAGCAAACCAAAATATTAGCTCCACTAACGCCTAAACCAACACATTTCTTTGTTCCACTAATGATAAATAGCTAAATGATTGAAAACATCTCTAAAATATTGCAGATTTTCTTTCTTTCTTCTATTGCAAATTAATTTTCAGTGCTCTGAAATGGGTATTGAAAAAATAGACATTGATTTAAGTTTAAAATCCTTATTACATTTCTATCCTCCCATTTCATTTAAAAGTGTAAGATTATTTTACAAAGTCAAACTTTGACCCTTTGGTCTGGGAATGAGTAGGAAGCTGCAAGTGTTACCTCGACGTATTTGCCTGCAGTTCATGTGTAGTAAATTTATCCTTCAAATGTATTTCCTATTAGTCTAGAGGGCTGAACAAACTGGGCTGTAATTTCAAACAAAGAATTATTTAATCCAAAGTTAAATGTCTCATGTTGGTTTTCTTGGATTGGCTCAGAAAGCTTAAATAAGTGGTTCTGATTACCGGTAATGCATTTGGGATCCACTGCCCGCGTGTTTAACATCACAAGATGATGGATGATTGTGCAAGAAAAACAGTCGGATAAATCAATGAACCTTGTAAACCAAAACCAACCTTCTCAGGTCCTCCAGGCCTAATGCTAATGAAAATAACCTCATTACCACCTTCTTCTTTCAGTGGAAACTCAACGTTAGGCTCCGCATTCCTGGCTGCTGAACTTCACAGCTGCCTCTTTCTGAAAATGGCTCCAAGGTATTTAGTAGTTAAAATCTGCTTAGTTGGGCCAAAAACATACAAAAACTAAATGTGACTCTGATCGTCAGTAGGAGTTGATAAAAGCAAAATATCGAGTCTTCTCTTATTATTCTCTAATCCGATGGTTCTCAGTTATTTTCTGTCATGCCCCCCTCTATTAATTCATCTTTTTTTACCCCCCCAAATTGAAATACTATTAAGAACCTGACAATTTAATTAATAATCTATACAACTCTTCTGTATTATTTTAAAGAACAAGTATTATATTTTACCTTTTATATTTGTTGATCACGCTGCATTAAATCTTTAAATTAAAATGCAAAATTGATTTAAAATTAATTTTTATGTTAAATGAAGAAAATAAAGATTATTTCACTTCAAGATACGTTAGATGCTCATTCTTAAAATGAATACATACTTTTAAGAAGTTCTTGGTGCCCCCCTGAAACCTCACTGCACCCCCACAGGGTTGCACGCCCCACTATTTGAGAACCACTGCTCTAATCCAAGTGGGTTGCTCCACATTAATGTCATCAGGGATGTAATAAAAGGCTAATTAGACTTCATAAACTTTGGTTCACACTTGTTTTTCTCCTCTAGTTTTTACGTCACTGTTTTATCTTTAAAATCTTAAAAAATATATATTCTTAAAAAAATACACTCGAGAGGGTCAGTTTGTCATGACATTATTCTCAAATCTCACACTGCAAACCTTAACATCTTTGCCTTTTTTCTGTTTAAGTGTCAGATTAACTTTTAGGCCTCACTGGTTCCCTTCACCAATTTGTAAGGGAGTACACTTTTACCTTCTACATAAATCCTGTGTATTCTTGACATAATATCCAGTTGTCAGGGAAATGTGATATCTACACAAACAGAGCAGAAAGACTGCTGACTTGGAATTTTGCTAACATTTTAGGTTAGCAACACAAGCCGCAGTCTGTTCTGACCGACCAGGAAGGAAGCGATCCACAACATGACAACTGCTCGGCCTGTTATTAGCCGACGGCATCACAGAAAAGAGACGTGAACTTCCTGCCCCATGTGGCTTCTTCCTTAAAATGAAATATTGTGGTTCAGAGCATTTGTTAGAACATTTCACACATGGACTTATCATCAGACAGACTTCTGATCCTCAGAATAAAGTCCAAAATAAAGTGGGGTTGGAGGGAGACAGAGGATGTGGTAAGAATCAAACCAGATTTCTCCAAACTGACTTTGTACAAAACAAGCTTTCTGCAACAGGTAAGATGATAGATAACCTTTTCACACAACCCTGCTTCTGAAGAGCTGACCTGTCTCTGTATGCTCCAACAAAATGTAAACAAATAAACAAGTAAATCAGGACTTGTCATCAAAAGAGTTTAATCTCTGGTTCTGGGACTTTAAAATCCTGGAACAGGCAATAAACAACAACAGTCCAAAACAGCAGGGATCACTTTAGAGAAAATACCCGAACCCAGCAGGAATGACAGCAGAGGAGCAGTGAACAGGAAGTACATCTTTAACCATAGTTAACATTTCTTTGTGCAGGGTTAGACTTACATTTTCTGCTGAGTTTTTAACTCTGAGGGCCAAGGGAACTTTGTCACATGTGATTCTTCAGGGAAAAGCTGAAGGAACCAATAAATGGGGATGGCCTTCTCAGTAATGGCCAGATGACATTTGTAGCTGGACAGGACCCCCTTTCTATGTCCTCAACCATCTGACTGAGGGGGTTGCTGGTAAACAATGTACTTTTTTCTGTGACATTTGGCACCTCCTTTACTGAGACCTTTTCTGCTTTTTCTTTTTTTTTTTTTTTAATATTTATTTGAAGATTTAACACATTTTCTTATTGTATCATAGTTCACATTGTTTACAACCAAAGACAATTACACTACAAATACCACTGACAAACCCTCAAAACAATCATATAAATATGAAACAAACTAAAAAAAATAACATCTAAATATTCACACAGTCTAAAGATGATGTTCATTTGAGATCAAATGTTTTCCCACTCATGGGATTTGAGTGGGATTCAATAATTTTTCAAAAATCTATGAATGAGTCAAAGCAACACTGATGAGGGAATGACATTATACCATGATATATTTTGCATAATACACCCCCCCGACCCTCTTAATGTCACTTTACAAAGAGCAGAACAACAGAGAAGAAGTAATAATCTGTGTAATTTGCAGTCCTGAGTGCAGAAACAAGCAGACTGACTGGTAACATGTTCACTTGTGTTTACTTGGCCTCTTTATTTATATGTGCACTAAAATCAAAATAACTGTAAATGAGTATAATCTTACATATATTTAAAATGTGAAATTTAAGTGGTAGTATTAAACATTTCTGCTTTTTAAAGGAAATAATTTATGTTTTAAAATTTTGGTTTTATTGTCCAGAAGCTGTAGTAATTATGCTCAAATTATCATATCAGCACATCTAACTATGATAGCTGTACAGCCCTTTGTTATATTGAATGTTTCTTTTATGCACATGAGACAAAAGATTGATAATGTTAATTAGGGGTGTCCTGATACAATTTTTTTACTTCAGATACGATACCAATATTGCAGCTTTGAGAATTGGCCGATACCAATATTGACTCGATACCATATCAGTATGAATCACACTTTTGCCTATTTTGTAGTGTGGAATCTTAGAAAAGTCTTGATCAAGTCAAACAATGAACATTAGTAGGTACGAGGAAAAACTGACCCATTTATTTTTAACCAATGGGTCACATAAATTTTAAACTGTAGAATATTCTACAATTCAATAAAATATAATATAAATTAGAAGATAATGAAAAACCAAACTGTACTTTTAAAGTGTAAAATAAGTCAAAGTCACTCTAGTTATTCTTTACCATCTGTGTCAGCCTGGTGCTGCTTTATGGTGGGAAAAACTGCAGGTGGGGACAAAACAAAACCCCACAATATTGTCCAACTGTTCAAAGTTAAGAGTCCACAGCTCCAATTTTACTGACTGTGCCCAAAACAACATGATCATTGCACTTAATCTTCACTAAAACAAGTGTGTAAACAAACAGATTAAACATCACTCTAATAAGAGCAAAAAATAGTTAGAATTAGACAGTTAATTAAATTGATAGCTACCTTTCTTACTGCTGCATTTCCACTTTCTACAGTCTGAGCATCATGTGGAGATTAACCTCACTATCCAGACTCGTGCAGAGAGAACAGTTTTTATCACTGTGTTTATTTATCATGTCTCTGTATTCCAAAACAAAAGCGGTGCTCTCCTTTCTTCTGTCAATCTATCCCAGAACTGATGTCAAAATCAAAACCGTGCTGTACTCGCTTCTAAAACAGCGCAGCTGTGCACAGTTGGAACCATGGAGACTGGACCGAGGCCGAACTGAGCCGGTTAGCATACAAGTGTGTGGGTGAAGATGGGGCTTTAGCTGCTGCCAGGGTGGGAGTAGAGCCTGGATGTCTCTCCGGTTTAAAACATACATGGTTCAGTGCACCCACGGCAAACTTGTGCATGATAAATTTGCACGTAGCTGCAACGTCGCTTTTGATGAAAATGGAAAGTGCTGCTGACATCGCTCCTACTCCTTGCTCCTGGGCTCTGGATGCTGAATCCAAGCGCTGCTGGATAGAAATGCTGGAGCGGACTACTGGAATGAACTGCTTCTATCAGAGTGCTTAATTTATTGGAGAATTTAGATGCAGGCAGATAAAATCTGATAATGGTTTTGTGGCTGATATTGGATCAATATCAATATAGGACCGGGACACCCCTAGTGTTAATACAGATGTACACAGTTGTTTTCATGCTGCAAATGAATCGGTGCAATGCTATCAGATCATAATGTTTTCTTTGGCCTAAATACAAACAAGCTAATCCAAAAGGTGAAACAAATGAAGTTGTTGATCTCAGGACTGCTTTTAGTTCACAAAAGAGTGAGACAACCAATTGCAGGACTGCCAGATGTCAGTCTTCAGTGTTTTCTGGTTAGCTGAACATCTACCAAAATAAAAACAGGAGCTGACTGTGTTTTCAGGGCAAGTTTACCCTTTTAAATGTTTGTGAGAGAAAAAAGGATGTGATTTGACATTCCCCTTTTTAGTGAATCAACCTCATTTACGAGATCGGAAAATAGGCAATGGAAACTCCAACATAAAACAGAAAGCCTTTAGTACAGCTCCCCTATGTACTTAAACTTAAAAAACACACATATGTCTAAGTGCTTGCTTGACCACAAATAGTAAACTCACATGAGAGGAAATGCAAGCAGCAGTGAGGAGCCCCTTAGACCAAAATCACTTTTATGGAATTGAGCCCCATCAACACAAACACACACATTAACCAAAAAAACAAACAACTACAAACAAAAAAACAGGAGCTAGGTAGAGATAATTCTGCAAGTCTTCTGCCCGGTTGAGTAAGAGACACGAGGGGCTATAATTTCCTACATTTCAGAGAGGCTTTCCAAGCCATACTGACGTCTCTGAGACTGAACCGAGGCGGCCAATGACCAATGTTTACCACCACAAACTTCCCCATCACTATAGGACTGACTCTATAAGTAGCACACAGCAGCAGTGCAGATGACAGTGATACAGTTCCCTTCAATTTCATGAGAATGAATGAGAGTAAGTCTAAGATAGACACAGGGAGGGAAAGAGGGGGCCACTGTGACAGAACTTTGCTTATGTCCCCATCTAACCCCTCAGAGGACAAAGGTCCCAAACCGCTGGGTTGCTGCAGCAAAAAGTGCATGTTTGTGCGCCTTTGTGTGTGAGTAAGACAGCACAACTGCATGCTGGGAAAGAAGATTCAGAGCCATGGCATACCTTAAGGTTATTAGTTCAGCCCTCGACAGCCACGACAGCGGAACACGGCATTAAATTGGACACAGTAGCTGCAAGATCAGAGCAGCTTCAACCAATTTGTAAAATGAGTAAATTGCCTGTCTTGTCGATCTTGGCTAGCTTTTTCTGTGGAAGCCATGTTTATAGAGTTGGAGGAGGGGGAGCGTGAGATAATATCTAACACATGAGTTGAAGTAAGCATTCATCAAGGGTGATAAACTCAGGCTTATACACAGTATTTCCAACCAACGTTTCTGAACTCTCATTTAAAGGCATTCCACCTGAATTTATGACATTATTTCTAGAAGTATATATGTCATATTTTATATATTCAAACCACACATGTAACCTCTTTGAAAATGCAAACATTTTTGTGTGAGGTTAAAAAGACTTGTAACAAGTTTAATAGTTGAGGTGTAATGAGTTGAACAGGCTCCCGTTTTCCTCTTGTGCTGAGGTTGTACAGTATTTATGTTGTAAAATATGGCTAAAACCATGATTTCCCCATTTGGTTCATGGATTGCTGGTCAAAAGCTTTATGTTTGTAAAATGACGTTTTGCCATCCTATTTTTTTATTTATTTTTAATTAAACATTTGACCATACAGGAACATTCTGTTGAGATTCATTACATCTTTTTAAAGGGAGTCCCTGCACAGACAGGCAGCAGCAACCAAAGAAAAAAAACAACAGTTACAACGAAATTAAGAAACAATTAGAGAAAAAAAAATAACCACACTAGAATAAAATAAAAATATAAATACTCTGGAGGGAAATGAATAAACACATTTATACACATATAAACAGTATAAAAAAAAATAAAAACATAAAAATATAAACAGTGTAGATTAAAAACAGTCCCAGATGATGTTGAATAATAGTTAAGAACATACTGTATGTTAAGAGATATTGCACATGCTTGAGTAAAGTTATTTTAGATAAATTGAAATATTAAATAAAGTGACACCATAAGGTTTCCCATGTTTAGAGATGAGTTAAAGGGTGTTTTTACCACTAGGAAGACCTGAAGTGCTCAGTAGTTCCTTTTTTGGTGGGAAGAGTTTTGCACTTAATGTGCTTCTGTGACTCATAACTGTTTTGTAGAGAGGGTAACTATTGTCTATGTTTCCCTTCAGTTTTAATAGAATCCTCCTCTCCGAAACCATTGTCAGAGAATCCAACGCCACTCCCACAACACCTCCTCACCTGCTTTGCAATTCAGTTAATTAAGTCTGGTAACAAACTTATTATGATGTTCGACGTATGTATGATATATGATGATTATCAGAACTTGCAACCGAAAACAAATTTAGTAGGAAACTCAAATATAATCACTTTTGGAGCCAACTGTGGGCCATGGAGAGAGGACCTGCAGTGGCAGAGAAACAGGGAGGGATTGATAAACTAGCCCCTAAGGGTGTGGGCATGATACCTTGAAAAATAACTTATTATAGTTGCTTACTTACTATATTAATAACAACTTTACTCATACCACTGCTAATCACTGTTCAGCTCCATGCTAATGCTGTTGGCTTTAATAATACTCATTTGAGTTTATTAACTCAACTTGGATTTTTTTTTTATTAATTTTTAATGTACTTGAACACCAATGCAGTGAGACACTGATCCAGTCACAGGAGAAAAGAAAGTCAACTACTTATTTCTACATTGTTTTAAATGTAAGGGCATAAGAGACATCTTATGATGAGAAAAAACAGTCAAAAACATAATGATATTCATGATTCCAAGCATATTTTGTTGCTTTAAAAAAGCCAAATTGGATGTTTTCTGCATCTAAACACCACAACGTGTTGAGAAAGTAGGTGCGAACTGCAAATGTTTATATCAAATGTGCATGCTTTCAAAGTTTCTCCCTGCAGAGCCTGAATGACCGGACTTTTCACTCCAAACAATGGTTGAAATAGAAAAGAGCTGTATCTACATTAAACTGAATTTTCCATCGTAAAAAAAGCCACTCTTTGTTTTCCATGGTTTCTGCGGTGAGAGCCGAGGCTGTGGCCTCTGAAGATGAATGAGTCTGTCCTCTGATAGCAACTGGCATGAAAGAGCTGCACAGTCGATCCAGGCTTCCTCCCATCCATCCCACACATTCTGATCAGGCACGCGGATGGGCAAGAAAAAAAAAAAAGTGGGGGGCCTCCTACAAATTCCCATTTTTGTGCACAGCGGAACGCTCCTTCTTGACTTTTCTAATCTGTGGTGTGTGCTCCTGATTCTCTGCCACGGCGGTCAGGAAACCTTCTTGGAGCTCTGCCGCCACATTTGTGATTCATCTGGAAGTTAAAGTTGCCGCCTTTGTTCCTGATAGAACCGGCAGAAAGGGTCCAGTAAAACCAAGATGACGCACTGCTCTACTCGAAGCATTCAACCCAAACTCATCTACTAACCACAGCTTTGCAGTCCTCAAAGCTCACCCCCACCGAAAAAAAAACTCAGCTGGACCTCTGCTTCCTTCTGGCCTGCCTGTGTGCCACACCCTCTCACCCACACAAACAAACAAGTGCTTCGTCTCATGTATCTGCTTACAGAAACCCTTAATGGGCAAAAAAGAGGAAGTACACAAGGATATTATAGCCTTCTCCATCATCAGCACTTCTTAAGTGTGATTTTCCTTCCTTAACTAAAAATGGAACCAGTCGGAGCCAAAGAGATTTGGTTTTGTTTCTTGGAGAATGTTTTCTAGTGGAGATAGTACTTGTTCCACAATGTCAGGAATATTCCTCACCATCCATCAGTCATTGTCACTGCAGTCAAACTTCAAACGTCAGAGAGGAAGGAAGGACAGAGGAGCCAGAGATGGGAGGCAGCAAGGACTCCCACTCTACTCCCACTGTCAAGAAAGAATGTTAATTCAGATCTAAACAACACTGTGAACTATTTTCAGCTCAGGGATTCTTGTCATCTCAGGATCAAATAATCAATGTTCTCAACTGAATGCTTTATCAAGCATTCACACTACTGAGATCCATTTTTCTTTCATTCGATTTTTGGCAAGTAACATGTTCCGCAATTTTTGTGCCTTCTTAATAATTTATACAATAAAATGTTTAGCTCCTTCAGGACATTTCGGCTATAACTTTTGGTATTTCAGCAATTTATACCTTTTGAGATATTTACATTTTTCTGCCATTTCTTTTTTCTCGTTACAAATGAAAAGAGCTGTTCTGGACATCCTTAAAACCCTTCAAACTGTTTATAAATCCTTATTGCAGTTTTCACTTTTTGTTCTGGTTCTGCTTTTTAACTTCTTTGGGCTAATTTCAGCTTCCTTCAACTTCTTTTTTTTCTTTACTAATTTTAGCTTTTCTCTGCTTTTAAAGCTATTATTCAGCTATTCTAAGTTATTATTCAGCTCGTTTAAACTGTTTTATAGTTTTCTTTCAGCTATTTTATTTTTGTGTGCTTTTTTCAGCTGCTTTCTGCTTATTCCCACTGTCTTCTGTCAATTTAGCTTCTTATTCACTATTTTCAGGCAATTTTAGCTTTATTTCTGCTAAATACACCTTTTAGTGATAATTTTAAGTCTTACTGCTTAATTACGCAAATGTGCTCTTTCAGTTGTTTTGTGTTAGTTTCTGCTTTTTCAGCTATCTTTTAGCTTTTTGCAGTTAATTTCAGCTGTTTTAGCTATTTTACAAGTTACAACTTGTTGTCCTTTTCTTGTTTTTCTACTAAATTACTTTTTTTCATTTCACTATTTGTCTGCTAATTTCAACTTATTTCTATTATTTTTAACTTATTTTTGCTAATTTCAGCTACATTTACTTGACATCAGCATCTTTCAGCAAAAATCTTTCAACAATATGCATTCACACTGCGTTTTTGCGAGAAATGCAAATTCTCTAGTTTATTATTACTTTTGGCTGCAGTGTAAATGTTACCTTCAAAATAAGAAATCTGCCAGCAGCAGATATGTTTAATATTCTAGAACTCAGCAGTGGTCAGGAAAATTTACTTTCTTCATATTAAAAAAAAGTAGTAAACCTTTTTTTTAGAATAATTAACTAACAGATAGAAGCACATTTTCAGTGTTTGTTGCTGTTTCCCCTAATGCTGTTGCAGTTTTCCTTCTGGTCTGTAGGTGTCTCTAAAGAAAAAACAATAACTCTGCTAAACAACCAGAAGAAAAGCAGTCTACTTATGAGGTGTACTAACCAGAGCCCTATAGAGAGAGAGTTGCGACACTCTTTGAACTAGCCGACACGCGGTCACGTGGTTCATGGAGCTCGC
>JARVJO010052577.1:0-20320 GCA_031762555.1 Cynodonichthys magdalenae | reverse complement strand
ATATATGTGTGTGTATAGCAATTTTAGTGAAAATATTTGCAACGTAAATCATTCAAAAAAAATCTTTTAAATAACTTTAAGTCGTCTCGGACCAGTGAATAGTTGAAAGTAGTAAAGCCACTTCCCCCCCTGTCAGTTACTAAGAATATTGTTCTCTTTATAAGAAGAATGTTCCATCTTTTGAATGATGTAAATTAGGGTTTCACATACAGTAAATGATACTAAGGACAGTGCTGAAAGACGTGCTCATTTAGGAACAAAAAAAGCTCAAACAAAAATAATGTGTGATAATTCTAACCAGTTCAGTATAATTCAAAAATTAATGGTAACAGCTTTTTGAAGCTGATCCTTAATAAAATATTTCATGATAAAAAAGACAGACAATAAAGAGAAAACTAAACAAAACACTGGTCAGACATTGTAAGGCCTTTAAAAAAATTTATTGTGCGCATTATGTACAATTTATTTTGCTGTAAGCGTTTAAAAGTATATTGTTCCCTAAGTATTGAGTTTTGTTCAAAAGAGATTTTAAGCAACAGATTAATGAAACTGCCAGAAAGTAACCACTGGGTATAAATCCACAATCTAATAACGTCTGGAGTTTACCCCATTCAAAATGGCCGCCGTAACCTAAGCTTTGTTGGACATCAAAAATTTAGTCAATCGAATAGATACTAAACTAAGATTTGGTATGCTAGCATCCTACCCACCTCCCCAAAAAACACAACAAAACATTGCTTTAGTAAAATACTTCATGAACAAAAGATTTTGATATTTTAAATGTTCATCTACAACCCATCAGTTTTCAAAGTTAACACAATTCTAGATTGCTCACACAGCCTTAGCAAACACAACAATGCTGTTTTCAAATAATTTTACAGGTATTGAGTTCTAATTTGGTGTGATATGAGAGGGGTATTGTACTCAGTACCCCTACAGACATTAATCTGTATCCTGACCCTCAGAAATCCACAATTTTCATTAAAAAAACATACAAAACTCTCACACAATTCAACTGAGTGGTTTGGGTTTGGAGTGAACTGTTGGTGCAGGTAACAGTGTCTGCAGCGGCAGAGAAATGGGGTGGGAAGGACGAGGAGGTGTTAAAATTATTTCCTTAAAAAAAATCTGTAAAACCGCCCTGTCTGTCTGCATTCAGGCAAAATTGGGGAAAATCCATGCAATTTACGGTCAATCCGTACAACTTGACATGTACGTATATATTCAAAGTGCTAACTTTGTGCAAAGTTTTTCTTTAAAATGTTGACATTTTCAGTCAAGTATGCCTGTTTGTTAGCAAAATATTTCATGAACCACTGGATGGATGATAATGAACCTTCAGAAACTATTACTGAACTGTACAGATACAACTGATAAACATTTAGAATGGAAACAATTCAGGCAATTTTTTTAGATATCGAGATAAAACCTGTGTAGTATTACATCACTCAATAAATCAAATTAATCAAATTTACATTTGCCTGCTTATTTGTTTTCTTTATGTCTTTCTCTTGTCAATGCATAGGGAGGAGTAAATTCTGGGGCCAGGTATTTGTCAGGCGCATGGTCTTTAACCTCTGTAGCATGAGAGCCTCGTGAACAGGCATTTAGCTAAAGGAGCATCTTCAGTTTTCCAACACCTTTCACCTGGCAACTATTTTTTACTGGCGACCCTTCCAAATAAACCAAACTGGTTTTATCCTCACTCTTTCCACATCAATGATTACAACAATTTAAAACATTAACATCATTAACTTTTAACATGCCAACAAACCTATAGTCTATGAAATGACTTTTTATTTTTTGTAGTTTTCCCAGAATGTTATGGTCTAACCTTCCTGATGTTCTTCAACTGCCAAATAATTAAGTTTTCCCACTTGTAAATATTTTTTTCTGTGCAAAAAAATGGACTCCAAATTGTCTATACTTGTTTACTGCCTGTGTTTGCCACCTACATCCCACCATTCTGGTCCAGCTAAAAAATGTATCTGGAACTGATATGGTCTCTTTTTACTTCTGCATTTAGTAAAATCTTAAATGCTAAAATATGCAACTGCCTACACATTTTCTGAGGTTCATTGCATCGAGCATTTTCAGAACTACTTTATATTTTCAGGCCTTCAACTGCAATTTTTCTGCTCTAACAAAATCTGTACAAAAGAAGCTTTCTTTTCATTTTTAAATGTAACCCATTTACTTCAGCTGTGAGGATGTGTCTCCTCAGCTCAGGCCTGTCAGATCTGCTCTGTGAATTCTGCCTTGTGTCACACTGTGTAACAAAAAGCCTAAAATTATTTCCCACATTTGACTTTTCTAGCTCAATTCATTTTAATAAATTGGTAGCAGAAGCAGCCCATTTTGTCTATATCATCTGTTAGTTGTATAATGCTTCTAACAAGCCGAGTATAAGCAGGAATTTAGCCTCTTTCACACGAGTTGACCCTGCTACATTTTTATCAACCTATTAAAACAGTTGTGTCTGATCCTGGTCTCCAAGTGTCACTATCTTGCATGTTTTAGTTGTTTCCCTGCTCTTCAGCAGGTTTTAGAGCTGTGCAGTAGCCTGTTTATCACTCATTCAATCTAATCAGGTGTTAGAAAGCAGAAAAACATCCAACTCATGTAAGATACTGGCCATCAAGGGCCAGTATTGGGTACCAAGGGATTATAATGTAGCTGAATTTCTAGTTTGGATTATTTCTTCAGTATGATGGCAATTTTTCAGCTTTTCTACTTAGTGTTGGAGATGTTCTCCACAAACAGCATGGGATCTGAACATGTTCCTGATCCTTTCCTGCCCCATTTCTTACAAACCCATCAGAATGCAGCAACATGCTTAAACCTTTTTGAGATCGAGAGCTACTTCAGGGGTACCGATTAACACAGAGGGCTACTTGTTTGATACAAACATAAATTTGCATGGCTCACTTTTATTTATAGTATAAACAATAACAAATTGCATTTGTGAATATTTGACTGACTGATTACATCTTAATGTCAAGAACAAGTTTTAACCACAAGTATCAAATGTGTGAATACAGCCAAACAGTTTCTTGTTGTGTTATGTCATTTATATATCATTAGTCATGCACGAGTAAAGGATAAAATAAGAAGGAGTTGTGAGAAGTGTGCCACCACACTCCCATCCTAGACTACAATCCGCTGCCACTACGATGAAGAAAAACCACTACTTCATTGTGGAAGTTTTGTGCATACTCATAACCCTCCATGAACTCTTAGGTTCTGTCAAGTGTAATATGGAGACAACTGCTTTCCAAAGGCCGTATCATACTCCGTCCAAACGAGCAAAGATCTGCTCTCATTGACGTAGTTGCATGACAAAATTTTTTTTTATCATTTTGTTCCCAGAGTAGCTTCCTTCGCCCCTTCTCAACACAAGGCACAAGCAAAGTTTTTCTCACAGGACCACGCACAAAGTTATGTTTGACTTAGAAGTTTTTGGGAATAATTGTTTATACGGAAAAGCGCTCGGACAGCACAGTGTCCTTTTGCTTCAACTACTCTGCTTCCAGAAGTCGTCTGGTATGAGTGCAAACAACATGGATAGTTTTAGGAAGAGTTGTCCGAGGACATCAGAAAGTGCATTCATCTAAATTCCAGACACTTATAAAAAGAGTCAAAAGGCCAATAACTCCTGGAAAGAGAGGAGTCCATCTGTTGAAAACTGTGGTGCTCTATCCATGACAAATTTGCATCCAAATGACGATGCAAGGACATAGTGGAGAGTCCGGAGGGAAGATCCCCTGCTGTGATGTGTACTGCAGTGAGAGGGGTTTCCCAGGAGCTCTGGGTCGTTTGTCTCGTGAACCACATCACTGCGAGTCAACTTTTTCACTTTGGCTGTAGTATAGAGTGCCCTTTATTGTGCCTCTAAGAACTTCACCAAGACCCTTCAAAGACATCCACATTCTGGCTGATTTTTAATGTCATAGAAGGATCATCATCTAGAGCAGTGGTTCCCAAACTTTTCAGCTTTTGACCCACAAAATAATCACATTAGAGGCTTGTGCCCCCAACTATTTTTGGCTGATCAACATTCGTACCAAGTCAAATAAACAAAGACATAACATTTTTCATTATGCTACTTTTATCCATTTTAGGTACACTAACCACAGTCTTCCGTTACAACTAATGCAAAAAAAGTTGTTGTTAATAGTTATTTTTAAATGTAATTGTTTCTGAAAATCTTTTCAAGACCCCACCTTGATGTTTCGGGACCCCACTGTGGGTCCCGACCCCAACTTTGGGAGCCACTGATCTAGAGAAAAGGGGGCTAACCAAATATCATAGCCATTAATCCAAAAGTTGTCAAAATATTTTTGTTTGGATTAAAGTGTTGGATCAGTTACAATTTGTTAAAATTACTTGAGAATGTGTCATGACTGACTTCAAGTCAATGATTTAAATCTGCAGCACAATGAAGTCAAATATTCTATTCTGGCAGATGCAAGTAGGTGTTTTTATTTTTATCCGGTGTGGTTTTATTGAAGTATGTAAAATGCAAATGACAGCAGCCCAATTAGACAATGTTACAAAGAAGAGGTAAGCTCCTACTTGAAGCAAGTACCTGTTGTGAAGGTGACAGTGAGAAACTACAGACACCTAATGTGCTTTTTTGTCTTTTATCTCATATTGGGCATCCTTTTCATCATCAGGTCCTTAGGCAAACAGCACAATATATTTAACCAACAAAGTTTAATATCATCCTGGCATTGTGCTGGCTCATAATGTGTGATGAAAGAATAACACTCTGCCACAGGGACCTGCTCAAATACTAAATCACAATTAAGTGCACAGTAATAAAAGTCAATTTAGTCCAACGAAATTATTCAAAAGACCCATTATCAACATGACTTTCAAACCTGTTTAATTAAACTACCACCAGTAGTTTAATTAAACAGCCATTAAAACAGCAAGAAGAGTAGGTGGGGAAAAAAATCAGCTAGCAATACTGACAGAGAAATAGTGTTATTAAAACTCACGCCCACTTAAAGCGAGTGTCAAAGAGGTAGCTCTGCTCCCACTCAAGCTCATTGTGTTTCATTGTATGTGCGGGGGGGGGGGGGGCAGACACTGTTATCAACCCAGTTATTGTTTTTTCACAATGATTTTATTCAGCCCAAAGATTGCTCCTGAAGATCATAATTCAAGTCCAATGAAATCTTTTAAATGGTAAATTTCTGAGTTGACAAGAATTAAGTGTGTATTGACTATCAGTATTTTCAAGAAATTTAAAGATGAAATGCCTTGTTAAAATGTCTAACAATACTTTTTTTTCTACAAATAAAAAAATATTAGCTATTTTGCTGAAAATATCTCAAGACTATTTTCTCTTTTCCAGTATGGAATCCTGAAATACGGTTTGTTCCCAAAGAAAATTCACTAAGTAACATTCAGAGCTTGCCTGACCTAACTTCAAGACATTTACTAGTTTAACAAGTAGTAATGATTTTGTCTTTACATACAACAAATAAGCAAGACATTCATTGGCTGTAAATTACAAACTTCAGTGTTGCTTTACATTGCTTTACATTGTAGAGTATTGTAATTTGGTAGAAAAAAATTTACGGTTTAGTGTCCTTTTGTAACAAACTGTAAGGTTGACAAAACCATGACTAAGGCAGACAACTACTCCCACAAACTGCAGACTTTACATCACAGTACAGAACAAACAACTCTTGATGAGGGCGTTCATTCTATTTTTAGTTACCTGTATAATCGCCCTCTCTGTTCTGTGGAAAGAGGATGCTGAATCAACACAACCGACCTTTAATCATCATCTGGACATCAGTTTTTTACTAAGGCACACAAGCTCCAACACGAGTTATACTACATGAATTACTGAAACTGTCGAACTGAGTCCAACGAGCTTGTGATATGTTGACAATACCTCCATGTTAAATTGCCCTTTAAAAGTTCAGAAAGGTCAATATGTCGGATGCCAAGTCAATGAACACACAAACACTTTGCAGATTAGCACGATATGTGGAGGTTGAGTTAAGATCACGAGTGTTTGGTGGTAATAAGGATGACTTTACTGTCTGACTGTAGGTTGAGGGACATCTTAGATTATAATAATGTGTAGACAGATTTGTACATAAGATTTGCTAAGCTATTCCGGTATTTACTCACTAATACTCTTTTGACTTGATGACAACTCTGTCGTTTTCTTTTTGGAGTCATTCCAATCCATTATTATCACTGTAGCTTATTGACAGAGTCAACAAAATGGCTAGTTGCAGATGTTGAGCATAAATTTACTGTGGTGGTAGCCAAGAATAATCTTCAACACACAGGGTTCGACAAATCCCATTGCCCGACTGCCCAGGTAAACGCCTGTTCAGGCAGGTGGGTGAGTCTCGATGCCTAAACCATTTTTTTTTTTTAATGGGGCCATTTATTCTAAATATTCTGAAAATGAATGAAGAAATATAGCATTTTGAAACACCTATGTAGGGAATAAATCCTCAAAATCTCCCCTCCCTCTGTAGAAAATAGTGTGTTGCGGGATAATTTCCTCCCTCCCGCTGCACATCGAGCAGAGCGAAGCTTTAACAACCATAGTTTTTTTCACACCCAAGTTGTCAGAGAAAAAAAACGTTTTTTATTTTTTTATGTTACCTGCAGAGATGAAAAAAATATATATGTGGATGTTCGTTCAGTCATAAATCCATCTTGCTACTGAAACAGTCGGCTTCTGCTCTGAGAGCGCAGCAGCAACAAGTCAGTTCAACAGGTGGAAACTCACATGGCAGATTTATCTTTAAGTTGTATGGAGACTCCAGTTCAGGATATCTTAAATGTATCTTTAGATATAAGAAGGTTTCTGAATCTAGCATCAGAGTGGAAATTTTCAGGAAGAACCCCATGCAGAAGTGTGAAATCCTCTGCAGGTGTAAAATCATTGTAAATTTGGACTGTGGGCTTAAGAGATTAATGCAAATGGACACCTTCTGCAAATTTTCAGGGCGAAAATATTTGATCATTTTTAGGTTCAATAAATGCAGAAGAAAAACGATTCCAATACAAAGTACAAGTTTTTCGTATTTAATTAACCATGTATTTTGTTTCTAATTCTCTTTCATTTTTAAAAAGGATCACACACTTTTGTCAACTTTGCCAAAATGTTGACTTTTGGGTAACTCATAAGATTTGGCTAAATATAGCGAGTATTTTCACAGAAATATATTCCTTTATATAGGATTAATAATTGATGGAAATTGACTTCTTTAAGTAAACATGGAGTGGGCAAAATATTTGCACAAATCCAGTTTTTTGGTGTGGATGTTCACATTATATTTTAATGTGACCTTCATCAGACTCCAGTGTGAATTCTGCACGGCTCTGATGCAACCCACATATGCAGAAGATGATGTCACTTTCAGTTCGCTGTTACAGAAGTAAATATGGATGCAAAATGTTGGCATGTCGATTTGGAAGTTGTTGTGAATTCAGTGCCAATTAAATAATTAACAGCTATGCTTGTTTAGCTCACTATTTTTATTTGACCTTGCCTTTTGACTAGATGCTCTGGAGCAGCTTTGCATTTATGGAATGAAGTTAAGTGCTGGAAGTACCTAAAGTATCGATCCAGTAACGTTAGTATCAATATGATCCGACACCAATGTTATTATCATATATCATATGGTTCTGTGGATTTCTGTGAAATTACAACAATAAAAGACAAAACAACTGGACTTCTGTTCTGTAGCTGAAGACGTGTGGAGCTACAGGATTTAAACTACATGCAGTTGATATTAATATTCTAAATACTTGTTGGATAAAATGTGACACGGGCATTCAGACTGCAGTTTCTTTGAAAAATATCAGATATCTGATTTAGTATCACACAATGAAAAGGCCTGTGTTGGATTTTGAAAAAAAAAAAAAACAGGTTTGTCATAAAAAAAATCTGATAAGGGTCGCATAGGGGCAACAAAAATTGGATTTGGGTCGCATTGGCCTGCAGTGTGAACATGTGACTGCCAGCTGTACACTTTTCCAGTGCTTTGACCCATTTAGGATGGTATATCCATGGTTTTGTGGGTCTGGAAGATCTTTGAAAAGAACTTGCATGTGGGGTTCAATCAAAAACAAAATCAAAGGAAATGAATACTTTTTCTTTTGTTTATGAGGCTTTTTATGTTTTGGACCTACAACAAAATAAAACTCTAAATAACAAAGCTTTGCTTTGATGCAAAAAAAAAACATTTTTGTGGCCCGATCATTACTTTCAACTGAACCATTATGACTTGGGTGTCAAAAAGTTTGAATACAATCATTTTAAATCAAGCCATAGAAGGGACAGGAACACTGGCAGAGGCCAACTACACAGTTTATTACATTTAAATAAAAACATGCACTAATGAGTTTGGCAAGAGAAAAACAGAAAAGTCCATAAAATATGTCTGTGGTGGATCATTTCCAAATCCATTGCATGATTAAAAAAGAAAAAAAAGAACTCCTTAATATCCTCTTTAACTAAATGTGAACCATTCGTCAGGAGCCGTGCATGTCAGCCTAATATTTGCAAATAAAAGCACTGAATTTGAAATGTTTCAAAACCTGCTAATAGATTAAAAAAATGTTCTTAGAATATGACTGAAGACTTTCTTAGAAGGTTTTAGCTCTAAATAACTACTTGATGTGCCCTTGAAGTTGTACATTACAAAACATTGCTGAAAGTTAAAGGTCTCAAAAAGGTCTTCAGTTTTAAAAGCATGTTTATGAACCAATTGGTGCTAAAAAACTTTGTCTCAATTTGCCAAGAAAGAATTTCAGACCCTCTCTTTCAATATGTATCCAGGCAACATGCAGCACTACAATGATTTGAGTCCTTTCACACACAACTTCAGTAACGTTAAACCAAATGATCCCAAATGACTGATATTGCCTTTATGTTCATATTTTAACTAGGGATGCTCCCATCCACAATTTTTCACTTCCAATCCAATCCGATATCTGAATTTATGATATCGGCCGATACAGATACTATTCCGATACCATAGCTCTGTTTGTTTTATTATTATTATTATTATGTCATCATCATCATCATTAATTATTAAATTAAAATTAAATCTTTACTTTTGACTCAGTCGTAGAAACAGTCACAGAGGTTCGTCTCAGCAAACATTATTGATTAATATAATGGAACAAATTTTAATCTAATAAACCATTATTTGACAATTAGTTGCATCCCTAACTCAAACACTGTAAAATTGTATAAATTAAATGCTAAACACCCAAAAAATACACCTTAGTTCAATCCAAACAAGCTGAATATCACAGATTTCATTTCTCACTCCGCTTTCTAGATCGCCACCAAACTTCATTCAAATTTTGCATCTTTTTCTTTCTCCTGCTGCAGAATTTAGGCTCTTGACAAATACTTCATGCCTCAGTCATAAAATAGGAGATTATTGTTTGTTCGGATCGAGATCAGGCTGAGACTGATGGAGAGTTTTATCCAGTTTGTCGTCGTGTTTCCTGGTGCCTCTGCTCATGCTACAGCAGCAACACGTTGAAAATGATGACCATTTACAGAAAAAAAAACATGTCGGATATTCTTCATCATAACTTTGGTTTTACTTGACCTATCAACACAATTTAAAAAGTGGTGTATAATTCGAAGGCTCTACTTTTAAACACACTGAGTCATGTTGTGGTGAAAAGTTGGGTTAGCTACAGAGCTGCTCCCCTGCTAGCTAGCTGCAAACAGTTGAGTGGATTTCTTGAACAGAGGGGGGTCTCATTAAGACTTGCCTCGGTTCAACAGTTCAACAGTTTGTAGCCAGCTAGCAGAGCAGCCGGCCAGAAATCTCTTCTGGAGTAATTTCAGCAGACAACATTATAGCACAGACATCGCTCATGGATTGGAAATCTGTCAGTGTTGGATTGGAAAACTCCGATCCGTTAATTATGTTGGTATCGGAGCCCGATACAGATACTGGATCGGATCGGCCCCATTCCTAATTTTATCCTCATTTAGTTTTAATTAGTTTTGGAAATGTAAAGAATGTGCTAAAAATACATACTAGCTAAAATAAATAAGCAAAGAAAAAGGTATTTTCTGGCATTTTGTGGAGAGAAAACACAGTAAATGTATGTGTTGCAAAATGAATATTAATTTGAACTGACAAAGCATTACAGTGTTTTATTTAGGTTTATGAAAAGCTGTTCCATCACAATGAAAACAGAAAATTCTACATATCAGGGAGCCATAATTCCTCAGTAATTCCTTCAAACGGGATAATAATACCTCAAACTTCAAGATGAAAGCTTATAGTACTTTTAAGTCGAGACAAAGAGTAAAATAACACAAAAATGCTTAGATGTGCAAATATTTCATATGTTGCAGATATAAGCCTACTTACCAAAGTTTTCTCGGACTCCTGTTGGGACTCAGATGAGGACTCCATGGTTGTATGAGTCAGGCCTACCCACGCTGCTCTGATGACCTCATGCCTGTCATGTGGAAGAATTAAGTAAGTGAAGTAAAGTTTAAAATTACAAAGTGCATTACAAAACAAACTGAAAACTCCTGGGTTATTTTGATAACTCAATTGTCAGCTGTTGGGTCAAAGGTTGGATTGGTTTGGCCAAAAACTGGATCAAAAAGTTTGATCTAGTTGTTGGGTTGGAAATGCCCCATGTCATTCTTCACAGACCACCATTTTAAACCAAAAGGTGACCAAACTAAACCCAACTAGCCTTCTGATTTGGGGTCGTCTAATAAAGCAGATTATAGGTCGTTTATTTTAAATCAACCTTTCAATAGCTTCAGTTCAACAAATTAATTATTTTAGCTTAATTTAGAGCAAAACACCCAAGCTGTCATATTGTGATGTTTGCAGATGCCACAGCTGCGGTTGATTGCATCACCAATAATGAGTCTACAGGCAGGAGGTGGAACATCTGGAGTGTTGGTGCAGTGATAACAACCTCTGCATTAATGTGAAGATGACTAAAGAGATGATCATGAACTTCAGGAGGAGCAGACACCAACCCCCTCCCACTACTTTCACATCAGAGGGTCTGCAGTGGAAGTGGTCCACAGCTTTGGGTATCTGGGAGTTCGCCTGAGTGATGACCTCACATGTAGGTGACTTAATGCAGAATGTTTAGTTAAACTGAAAAACCAACCCTGCGAAGTTAAATTTTCACAGGTTTGGCTCTGTCCAAATCTGGCCCAGGGCTTGGTTACAATTTATTATTTTTAATCCAAGAGTTTTTAGTTTGTAAAACAAAACCGAGCAAAACATAATACAGTCAGAGCAAAAATACACATAAAATATTGTAAAGTATCTATTTGTAGTATTTCCTAAAGATTCAAATCCATTACACACCAGCCACCTGGAGGACTGTCAAGTGACCATGACTGGTGAAAAAAAACCCAAGTTTGTCAAAATTAATTTAATAGTCTAATAACATGTCAAAATACAGCAAATATGTTGCATGTTTGTGGAACTGTGCTGTCAGGAGTGATCATCAGACATTAGGTCTTAAAGTTAAACTGAAGGAAGTTATTTTTACATTTTTTAGTTGTGACAAGCAGTCAACTATATCTGACAATTTAAAGAGTCTAACGTCTTAAAAAAGCAGAACAGTTGGATGTCATCTGCATAAGCGTTGTCAGAAATGTTCTTAATTTATTAATGATCTGACCAAAAGCAGGGGTAGACATAAGGACTGCAGGGATCGACTACCGAGGAGGCGAGCTGCCTTTCACCCTCAGCCTAGGGTAACGGCGACGACAGTCTGTGCTCCTCACCTTTCCCCCTGTGCTGTTTTTGCAGCGGTCTGTGCTGCTCCAGGTGCTGCTGGAGCATGGACCGCCTTCCACCACTCCAGCCTGGGGAAGTGGTGACAGATGTGCGTTTGCCTCTCCGGGCACCAGTCTATCGCTCTCTCCTGGGATGACCGCACAGCGTGGGGTGCATCGTCGTCAACAGTGTGGCCACCCTCAGGGCTTGGTAGGGACTGGAGCGCCTGACCGAAGTCAGGCGCCTTTGTGCCGGGGAGGCCAGCTTGAGGGGTGGTCAAGGTCAGCGACTAGCAGCCTGGAGACAACCCAAGCCACCGCGCTGGTGACACGGAAGCTTCCAGACTGCAAGTCGCGGACCTTGACCGCCCCTCGGTTCATCTTAGCCAGCTTCAGGAATTGGCGAAAGACACGCGTTTGCCTCCCCAGCACCAACGCGCCTGACTTCGGTCAGATGCTCCAGTCTGTCCCTATCAAGCCCTGGGGGTGGCCACAGCCTGTGTACTACTGTCGTAACATTGTGCATCTGCTTATACTAGCCATCATTTATTTTTACGTTTTTGAAGTTCTAACAAAAATGCCATGTTGGGAGGGCAGAGCTAAAGTAAACAAAAGGTAGGGAGGGGATTGCCAACAGCACGTTCTGAAAAGAGCTCAGAAAGGGCAGAACTAAAAAAGAGAAATCTCACTATCTGAGATTAATTTTGTGAATTAAATCAAATGAACATGTTTTCTATAGCCCACAGATGTATCCTAACTTGTTCTAGGACCCCCATAATAGGTCGTCTTTAATGATTTTTATGAGTCTTCAAATTTATTCTTACACAGCCAACAAGTTTTAAAACAAACAGGCATCTTATTTGTTGAGACTAATACTAGAAAACTGCAAACCATTCCATACAACAATTTTCTAGATACCTTCCAGATACCAAAACCACCCTGTTACTACTTCAGGCAGAGGAGGACGAAGCTGCCTGTCAGCTGCCTTCCCTGGGGAGTCCTGAAAAATTCATTCAATTTATTTTTTCCTGTTTGCCTTCATCTCATTTCCCCAGTAGAATTATTGGCCCGTAACACAGTTTTTAACCTTTTTCTATCCAGAACAGGATTGTACTTCCTGCCACTTAGCTGCTCCAATGGGTCAGAAATGAAATGGAAGAAATTGCTTTAGCTTCCTTGATAAAATGTGACTTCTTTTTCTAAAACTACAGGGTTTTACTTTGAGTAGGAAAAATCTAAAAAAAATTTTGTGTTTTCAAACACCTCCTTGCTGCTTCAAAATTATTAGAACAGTCAGACATGAAAGCAGTAGTTAGATTAGTCTAGATTTTGTTTCAATCTCTGCGGTTCACAAGAAAAAAGATCTTCCTCGATTGACTCCTCGTCCAACACAAGCCTCTCTTCCAATGTATGATACATCATTAAAAGACAAATATAACTTCTATTTATCTTGCTCTCTCTGTTGCTTGTGTCAAAATGGTCTCTCAGAGTACCTAGGTCAACATAATTATGTCATTTTGGTCTGGCAGAGCATACTTCTTCACTTCTGGTGTAACAGAAGAAGAAACAAAAATTGTTTCCGTGAGCATTCTCTCAGGAAAAAATCCGACATACTGACTTTGATCCACCACCTGTGCTAAATTATTTAAATGTTAGCAACCACAATGGGAAAAAGTCCACATTCTTTTAATTTGAGTGTTTCAAGTATCAGGACATAAAATGATATCTTCACCAGGTTCTAAAAAATTAATTTATTTTTTATCATTTCAAATTAAATTACAGATTCCACTGTGTCATTATTTGTTAAAACATAAAAGTAGAACCAGCTTTAGCAGTCATGACTCTGGTTTTCTGTAGGACTTAAGTACCTCAAAACAATATGGAGGAAATGTGGCCCATTCTTCTTTCTAACATTGCTTTAGTTCATTGAGGTTTGCAGACCCTTGTTTCTGCACAGCTTTCTTTAAAGTTAACCACAGCATTTGAATCAAGATGAGGCTTTGGACACTGACTGGATCATTGCGACACCTTAATTCTTTTTTTATGATCTGTTCTGTTGAAGATTTGTTGCTGTGTTAGGGATCATTGTTCTGTTGCATCATGCCTCAGTTTGATCCCAGTTTCAGCCATTGGACCGATGGCCTCATGTTTGACTCTAGAATGCTTTGGTCTACAAAGGAGTTCCTTATTATTGCATTATTTCCAGGTATTGTGACTGCAAAACAAGCCAAGATCATAATCTCTTCACCACTGTGCTTGACAGTTGTGTTTGTGCTTTTATGCTGTTTGATTGTCTCCAAACCTACTGCTGTGCATCATAAGTAAACATCTCTTATTATGATCTCATCTGTCCAAAAGGAAACTGTTCCAGAAATCTTGTGATTTGCTTAGATGAAAATTTACAAACCTAAGTCGTGTTCTGTTATTTTTTTAGAGAGGATTTCTCCTGCAGCCCTTCCAAACAACCCATACTTGTTAAATCTAGTACTGCACAGCTTGTTCAAAATAACTGATTGTCGATTAAAAAAAATTTGTTGATCTGGGGTTTTATTTTCGAAAATCTGTATTATTTTACTACGTAAATGTTCATTTGTATCTGTGATGAAATATATGAACTGCTGGGGCAGAATCACTTTTATTGTTTGTGGTTGCATTAATCACTATTGAAGAAGAGGTGCCAGTCTGTTAATCACAGAAGAAGACGCAGTGGGTACATCAAAGAGCAATAAAGGTGGAACAGAAAGACAATCAAGTCGAAGACTTAAACTTTCAAAGGTTGGTTACATTTTATTGAAAAGAAACCAAATAAAGTAAAATTCAGGCTCAGTCAATCCATGGCAGCACAGCGGCTGTGAAAACATCATGACCACTTGAACCGTAAATGATGTCCTCTACAGATAAGTAAGTTTCAGAAAGTTAGCTTGTTGGTCAGGTTGATGCCTCATAGATCTTATTTTCAATGCCTGATCACTTTGATGATGTAGACAACTGTAATTTTTGCTTGTTTATCCATCAGAAAACAGCGTGTCCTGGAAGTGGAGCTATCAGTTATGCTAACGTTAGCGAATGCATTAAGTGCCATCATATTGAATAGGGCTGCATGATATCAGGAAGTGCTTAATATTGCGATGATGATATGACTTGCGATAAATTAACAAATACGTGAGTACGCAGTTTTGATGTTTTTCTGCTCTGGGTTCATAGCAGGTGAGATGAGATGTGTACTGGAACACTGGAACAGGAGGTGTGCCTACAGGAAGCAAAGATAGATGTTGTGACAGAAATAATCGTTGACTAATCGACTAATCAATTAATAAAAAAAAATAAAATAAAATAAAATTAGCCCACTACCAGAAATTAGGTGTAGCCCTAGTTAAATCATAAATTTATTTTAACTTTAGATTTCATGTAGAAGATATTAAATTTTGTTGGTTTTCAGTTACCTCAATACTTATTTAAATGGTGCTGATGGTTTAATAGTTAATATTTCATTTTGATTTAGGATATTCTTTTAAATAATTGTACAAATTTTCCTTTTGTCTTTCAGGACACATTTTACACATTTTTTTTATCCTGAATAAAACACCCTACATGACTCCTCAGCAGCCTCAGGTTGACGTCTTTGTTGATTGAGAAATTTGTCAAAGTCGGAGTGCTTAACAAAAGGAGCAAATCTAATATTGCTTTGACCTTTGTCTGAAAAAAATACAAAATGCATAATTTGGTTTACCACTGCTCGCCTTCAGCCTCATTACTGAGGGCATCATTTTTTATGAGAAAGCGTAATGTCGTCCAGACTGTTCTCTCTAAAGATGTGCAATAAAGGATTTTTGTGGACATGGATAACCTGTTCAGGGTCTAAATAATGAAAACCAGAGACAAATAACAAGCAGGATGCTTTGGGAGAAAGTGTTTGTGGTTAAATGTGGTATGCTGTAAACAGGAAGTGTTTTTTTTAGATCCTTTTTTGTAAAACCTAATTTAACATTAACACATAATTATATGACAAATAAATTTAACTTTGCGTAACAATAGAAGTCATATCTTTTCTACTAGCTACTAAAAGTCACTTTGATAATGTGAGTCTATCTTTAGGAGCACTTTTAAAAGCAGATTATATTACACCTAATGTATTGACTTTGTCCCATATGTTACAGAGTTTGTTGCTTCTCACAGGCTGGCACACCACTTTCAGTTTAAGCTGACCCACAGAGGTTGGTGAGCTAAAAGCTATGAGTCATTGCCAAGGATAGAGGGCAAACGCTCAGGGAATCCTTAATATGTAGAATGACAGAATTCATATTGCCAAGTTTCATGCTTTCATACTTGCAGCGTTTCACCTTTATGTGAGCTGAAATTACACGCAACAAAAGTAATAACTTTTACAAATAAAATGCACAATAGAGTAAAACTACATTTAAGTTTCTGTTATCTATAGTTCGACTGTCAAATTTTACTCAAAAGATTATAATGAATTGAAGCTCTCCAACATCAGCTGAAAATAAGTTTTTCACTTAAATTAACAGTCAATACAGGCCATAAATTTTAAGCTGCAGTGGAGCAAACAAGCTTAACTGGAAATGTCAGGTTGTCAAGAATGACTTCAAACTGGGAGAGAAAAAATGATAATGGTTAGAAAGTAATCTTTTGAATGCCAAAGTTTGGTGGTGTGCTCAAGTGGGGACATCTTTCAATAAAATCAGATAGTGTAAGTCAGATCGTTTTAAATTTTATTTAACCTAGCACTCGAGGGCAAATAATTTTTTGAATTTCCCTAGTCTTACCAAGGAAGTAGAAATTCAATGATTTGACACTGCAAGTATAAATACAGAAATCCTCCCAAAAGCTTCTGGATCACTTTCAATAGTTAGCTTTTACATTGGTTTATGTTCACGTGCTGTTTGTACAGTTTAAATACCTAAAAAACTTACAGGGAAAGAGCGAGATTTTTTAAATTTTTGCCCTTTGTTACCAAACTTGTTACTCTGAGCTGTCATTAAGTTGTGTATGGTGACCGGGGTGGAATTTTCCTAAACTTTTCAAACTATACATAAGTTTTAATTTGAGTTGATAGGCCAAATACAACCAGAGTTATGTTAAATAGTATATGCCATTTTTGTTTTCTGAACATGACCGTTCTATTTAACGCATGTTGCAGTGACAGGCAGAAGGAAACAAGAAAGAGAGTTGCTATAACCTTAAAGGTATTGAGATTTTTGTAAAAAACACAATTTCAAACCAGTTTGAAGGAAAGAAGCTAGTGTAAAAATGTGAGATTGGTGTTAAAACTGCTGGGAAATTTTGTATATTTAAGAGAATGTTTAAGGCTAGTCTGTTGAAGAAATATGACATAATATGTATTTACATGAATTGCTGTTCGAGAAGGACCTAGTATTTTTTTGGTTTTAATTTTGGGGTAAAAAGAGGCAAACGTACGATTTTTTTTCCTTGTTTCGGCTTTTTTTCATTTCATTTATAACTTGTTTTGTTTTAATGAATGAATAAAAATTTAAAATAAAAAAATGTTTAAAAACAGTCTCATGGAAAAAACATCCCAATCCACCGTCAGTCTCATCCTTGTCTTGAGCCGAAAAAACATACAACCCACGACCTCCTTTGAAGTGCCAAAAAACTACAGGAAGAAGAAAATAAAAAGATGCAATAGTTAAATTAAGTTTGCTGGTAATAGAGAAAGTAACTCAACATGCCCCACCCAGGTATATGCCCTATACCGCGGATTTATCTAAAGATCTAGATATGAAAAAGATTAATACGGTGTAACCCTTCAACAGTAGTATTATTTTCATGTGTGTTTTGATGAAAGAAATTAAACCATGGTTTTAAAATTTTCATTTCATTTTGTTTTGTTTCTATAATACTATAAAACTGTGCTCAAGCTCAAGGTTATTATTCTCTCATATCAACCCATGCTTATGTCCTTCAAGAAAATAAGGACTGAATTTAATACTGAACCATTGTCAAATGTCAAAATTAAATTAATTAAATCCAGGACAAACCTTTTTGCTTCCCCGAATATTAAGTCTCTGTACAAACCTTGTAAAAAGTATATTATGTGTAGTTTTGATTTTTGTGGGAGAAGTTAATGCGGAGCAGCAGCATTAAACATACTGACAATAAAGGTAAAACTAAGATAGACCGAGCTGACTAAGTGCTCACTAACATCCGTGTATTTGATTCATCAGAAAAAGATGAGTGGATCAGAATGCTGATCAGGTGGAGGAGGATTAGAAAGGACTCGGCTCGTGGGGTGTCAAGGACACTGAGGAAACCTCACAGTTTTCAGTCCAATGACAAGAGAATGCTGCTGCCACAGACCTTAACTGGATCCTGACTCATATCACACAGAACAAACCATCCCTGCCACAAACACAGAGAGGAACATCACAGAGCCAACACAGCCACGGCTCCACTACAGTCATACAAAATGAAAATGTACATGACGTATGCTGCTTCAGAAAAAGAATAGATGTTGCATAACAGAAAAAGGAGCAAAAAATCAAAAGTAGGGCAGAGATGTCAGCACTTTCAACTTGTTCATGCACTCATTTTTATCATACAGATTTGTGAAAATCATAGGAAGTTAGAGGAAAAAAGGTCAAATGCAACGATACTGTGACCTGAGAATGACCTTAAAAAAAAGCTGAAAGATTATATTTTTATACATCTAAATAAACATTCCTTATTTCAACTGAAGAACACACATTCTGATCAGTCATCCCAAATCAGAACACAATTGCCTGAAAAGACTTCAGTACAGAACAGTAGAACATATCAACAAGCCTTATCCCACCCAAAAAGCAATTAAACTTGTAATTATCACACATTATAAGAGGCTACATTTTTGCACATCCAGCTCTAATAAACTAGAACACATGAACGGATTTATAGATAGAAGCGGTTCGATGCAGCAAGCCTGTGCTTGAGAAAACGACAGAGGACTGAACGGAGAACCTACCGATGTCATGCAGCGCAAGGAGCTGAAAGCACCATCATGTCCCAAAACAGAGCTTTTTAGTAAGCAAAAAGAAAAGAGAGAGAGACAGACCGCGAGAAACCTCAAAATGACATCATCATTATTCCCCTCCCGCTTTTAAAATGTAGACTGCGAAGCTGCTGGTGTCAGCGGCGGAGCAGCACAGAGAGCCATGACAGCAAAAAGAGGTGTTTGACATGTGGACGTTTTCTGCTACTCAGGACTGATGAGGCTTCAATTAGGACTGCAGCTAATACTCAACATAATCAATATAATGACATTGATAGGTTATGTCCAAGCAAATTTTGGGGGAAATCTTTTTTTTTTTTTTAATTACTTCAACATTTTGATTGAAATAACTCTACTATGAACTGTGTACGTCAGTCAATTTCAGCTTAGCTACATTTTCTAACTATTATGGTAGAAAGCAGAAAGAAAACAACCACCTTTTTTTTCTTTTTTTTTTTGTCCTTAAAATTTTAATTTAAAAGTGTAAAATTTAACTACTTAAAATGTTAAGTGTTAGGTTTTGGCTTCAGAAATCAAAATCCAAAATAAAATATAAGGTTGGTATTTTAATATGTAGCAGTACAGGAAATGATGGCCACTGCCAAAGAAGAAGAGTGGCTGGAAGACAAATGCTGGCCCAAGAAGCTGCCACATCGGTTATTATGGGCACTCAAGTAGGGGAACTGATTAACAGCCCAAATCTCATGTTTGGGAAAGCTCTCATTTCCTTGACAAGGAAAACCTTAAGTACAGTGGTTGGAGTTGTAACTGGGCACAACCTGCTCAATCGTAGTTTGAGCAGGTTGCCTGTGGCATTGAATTAGAGACCCCTTTGTACTACTTAGACCACTGCCTGGCTTTGAGCAGTCAAAGGAAAAGAATTCTTGGAGACCGCTTTATGGATCCTGAGAAGCTCAGATCACTGAGTTTTATTGTGTCCGTCATACGAGGGATGCAAAAGTTTGAATTAAAACCAGTGTCTTTTTGGTGAGAGCAATGGGCCCACTAATGAGGCCCCCGCCTACAAGGGTTCTTCACCCATCCCCATTTACCATAACATACCAAGGGCACTCAAGCATTCTTTAACCTATACCGGAAAATATTAACCTTAATAATTGAAATTAAATACTTGGAATATTAAAGCCATTTTGTTCACAGCAAGATCATCAGCTCTCAATGAGATGCATTGACTCCCTCTGAAAGACAAACACATCCATGGTTGGTGAGACTTTGATTGTTTCTAAAATGATAAGTGAAAATGTAATGCACCAGGAGTCAGGCCATGATCTCTGCTTTTGCTAGAAAGTTCCAAATAGCGCACTAACTAAAGATAACGCTTTAACCATTAAAATAAAAAATATTTATTTTTGCAATAATCAATTTTCTAATTTAGTTTTACAAACAAAAAAAAGATTTGTTTTTTTTTTTCATTTTATTTTGAAATGGAAACAGGCATTTAGCTAGAGGGGCGCTAGGGCGTATTTTTGACACCCTGGATCGATTTGGGACGCCCTGTTGCTCCGTGAGGACGCCCT
>JARVJO010052476.1:9911-20349 GCA_031762555.1 Cynodonichthys magdalenae | reverse complement strand
GGCTGATTAGAAATTAAGTGTTAACGAGCAGTTGGACAGGTGTACCTAATAAAGTGGCCGGTGAGTGTATATCTACATGTATGCATAAATATGTATGTGTCATTGCTATTATTTTTGTTACAATTTTTGTTGTTTCTACACTTAATGTTCAGTTCATATTTTTTTAAAGTTAGTTTTTAAACATCACTGCTTTTAAAAAAAAATATTGTTTGTAATCACCTCACATCACAACAACCCTTTTCTTGTTTACTATGTAGACTATGTTTACACTGCAGGTAAATGTGGCTCAAATCTGGTTGTTGGCTGCATGTGACGACTTCCTTTCCGCACATCATGTCATCTGTTAATTTCTTTTTTTTTTCCTCTGAACTTCTATGGTTCGTACTGAAGTTTGAAGGAGGTCACATTTTGTTGATAATGTGATACACCATTGAAAAAAATATCTGAACAAAGAAAAAATCTTATCTAAGACCTGCAGTGTGAACATATTTCCCCACTTTCTGATTCACATCACGCCCCCGTCCAAAACCACTGGCGGTATCTAGGGGAAGCGCACCCCACAGTTTGAAAACCCCTACTAGAGCGTCACCAAAATCTTGGTGCCAGGGAGGCCAACGCACATCAGTCGCCGTATCCCGAAGCTGGCAAAGTGGAGGGGGAAAGATGACTGGAGGGGCAGTCGAGATCCGTGCCGTCCTGCTGTGTACTGGTAGTAGTTTTCAAAGGAGTCCATCATGAAATTATTTGCACAAACTACAACTTTCATTGCCAATATCACAGGGATATAGCCATCAAATATAAAGATAAAATTAAGCCACACATCTTTGTTCTCCATGACTGTTGTACAAACAGCAGAACTAATGTGGTCTTCCTGTAAGGTTAGTAATAAAATCACTAATTCTAAAAAAAACCAGATTCTTAACATACCTTCTCTCCAAACTGACAAAAACTTTAGATTTTCATAAACTGGGTCATTTGTCAATTAACTAATAAAAGACAAAACTATTTATCTTTAGGAAAATATCTTGTTTCTTCTTAAATGACAGTTCAGCTCAACCGTTATTGTAACTCCCTCATTTTATTTTCAGTAAAATCTGATCTGGTGCCCTCAACAGTTAAAAGAGTGTAGCAGAGTGCAGAAACAGTTTCTTATCTTGTTCTTGTAACAACTGACCAAAGATGGGGACTCGAGTCACTTGACTTGGACTCAAGTCATGTGCCGAGTCATTAATATTATGACTTTAGACTTGACTCGAAAAGATTTTCAGAGATTTGACTTGGACTTCTAATGACTTGGGACTTATATGAACTTAACCCTGTTTACTTGAAAATATATTATTTTACCCAAAATCTACACATTATTTATAAAGTGGACCCCATTAGTTAATTATTATGTATTTTAATTATGTATTAACAAAAGCAGACTAGTCGTCTAGTTATCTGTCTTTTTTTCTACACTCTGTACATATGTGTGTGTGAGCTGTAGCACAGCCAATCAAATTAACCAGATTTTTAAAAATGGAAAATTATGAATTTAAGAAAGACTATTTTTGCTGCTAAGTTTATTTGAATTGTGTAATATAGAGGTGCAATTTTAAAATAATTTTTTAATACTTTGTATGCTCAACTGCATGTGTTTCATCACAATTTGAGATAAATACAGATTTTAAAAAGAGCACATGATCAATTATTTATATTTAACATTAAAAAAAGACTTGAAAGACTTGAAATTCCAAGTTTCAGACTTGGGACTTGACAGTTGCCTGTTGACTTGAAGATAAGGACTTGCAAAACAATGACTTGGCCCCACATCTGCAACTGACTTAGCTTTACGATACAAATCTGATGTCATACTGTTTAATGAAGTAATATCAAATGTTATGTGCAGAAGCTTCATGACAATGTCAGAGATGAAGCAGAGGAACAAAGAAGTGTACTGCATCCTGAAGGAATAAAACCCAACCAAGGAACCTCAGAAGTGACAACAGAATCTAACAATGTAGGACAAGATGAAAAGGATGCATACCAGATGTTATTTCTGAGACACAAGCTTAAGAGATGCTGCTTAACAATTCCAGTAAAACCTAATATGTGAAAAACTAATATGTAGGACCACCTGGCCTGCTGGTGGTGGTCAAAGGGTCAGTTGTATGGTAGCCTCAACTCTTCCAGTCTGCCCCAGGGCAGCTGTGGCTACATTGTAGTTTACCACCATCACGTGACTGTGTATGAAAGGTTTCAGTGTTCAACTTAAATTCATGTTTTACTGATGTAGAAGCAAATCTGTCTTTCTCCAGATATTTGTTGAAATAAAAACTACTATATTTATTAGAGGTTCCCAAAGTGGGGGACAGTAGTACTGAATGAAAAAGATGAATGTTTGGACACTGCTGGCTTAATGGACAGGTTTTTCACTGAGCTCCTATAAACACAATATAAGTATTACATGTGTCATTTTTGCTCAACAAACTTATTGATCGTGAAGGGAAATGTTTTCTGTTCAACAAATCTAGGTCATTTTATTATAATATAATTGTGTAATTTCTTATATTTATGTGTTATGATTAAACTGGGATTAATTGTTGTGCAATCTGCTTGAATGACCCATGTCTTGAAACCGGTACAAGACCTACCTTTTTCCTCATTAGGCCTTAGACTATTGTGCAAGGGTTTGGTCACGTGTTAAGGAAGGCCCTTGGTCCAGCTGGGTATTTGTATGGCTTTTTTCTTTGCAATTAAGTAGTCATGTCTAATTCCATATATTTGTTCCATGGTTCTCAACTTGCACCAAAGTAAAAGGTTACACTATTTTAAGACACTTTAAAGCTGGTTTGTTATTTTATTATTTAAAAGAGATTATATGTTTATCTTATTATATCCTGTATTTTATTTAAGTTTCATTTGTAAAAATGTAAAAAAAAAAAAAGTAAAATAAACTGCATGATTAAAAACTAAATCTGGGTCTGGTTGTAGAATGTGTGTGTGTATGGGGGGCACACGACAAAGGACAAGAAATGTTTTTATATGTTTTGCACAGTGAAATATAAGTTTAATAATAATAATAAAATAACCCAAATGGGGGCCTGGCAGTAAAATTTTTGGAACCACAGGTTCATACGATTCATTGCACCCTAACATTATGAAGAAATTTATTGGGGTTTGTTTACTTACTGATTTTTTAAAAGCACTACACATTCTGTAGTTTTTTTTTAGGTGAATAATGATAGATTTTTTATAAACTATTGTGTGATTATTTTCATGATTAAAATTATAATTTTAAGTACAGACTGGTCTGGGTGGCTATAAAATATGGCCATACACGGCAGGAGCATTTAGTTTAGCTACATGCCTGTAAACACTTCAACACATATAACGTTGATTCTTACATTAGTACAGGACAGCTGTCTAAAGACCTGACTCCAGACCAGATAGGCTGACCCACAAATGATAAAATGAATATAGGTGAAGTCAGGTCTTGAAGAAAGGGTTATATTAAAAAAACGGTCCCTCCTAGATTCTTTACTGAATGCATGGAGAGACGCATTAAACCTGCATTTCAGTCCAGGGTTGTGTGGTGTGGTTGTATGATCTTTGTCCTCACATTTTAACCGTTCAAACATTGATGTACTTTCTATCTGGTTCTAAACATGAAATGAATTGAGCAAACACATTTAATATCTTTTCAACTATATTTGTTGGTAAACTTTAAATAGAATAACATCATTAGATGCTGCCCAAATCCCAGCAAATAAACTTAAATCAAGAGTTGGAAAAATAAACCTTTTTTTTATTATTTTACAGTCATTCAATGTCTGTAACACTGACTGTTACATTTAGATTCAGAACCACAGATAAATAAATTTCTTTTAAAGTTTAAACTTAAATACTATGCCCCTTTTTTTCATGACCTTGATATATCCTTGTGAAAAATAAATATGCTAAGTATACTAAATCTTAGCATACTTGAAGACAGACTAACTATGCCGGTTTGTTCACAAATGCCATGAGAGTTCCTTTTCAACTAATGTTTACTGTGGTCTTGCATCTCTACATCTTCACGCCACATGTACACCGTAGAACCGAAGTTGCCATTCGATTTCTAGAAACTGGACACCAGAGTTGGGCTCACTGGGTGGGAGGCCACTGCTGTCCCAGTCTATTGGTGGACTGTGCAGATTGGACAAAAATTTATATTACATGTCCTCATTTTCTTATCAAAAGGAACAAACACGCTTACTTCTTCACATTCTTCAGAATGATATTGCTGCTCCAAGTGCCACAGCTGATTGGGAGTGAGGTTCTGCACTGTGGAAAGAGGATGATCATCCCAGCCATCTTTGAATATGTTGAGATGTTGTTGAATGATGGGAATGAAGATGTAGTGGCAGCAAAAGATGTGCAGGTTATTCAACAGGTGGCCGTCTTCCTCAAGGGTATGCAAGACGTGATAAAAGCGGCTGGTGACTGCTGTAAACACATCTCGCCAATGTCATTCAATTCTGTTTGACAAAAATTAAGGTATGTTCATTTGTAATGAAAAAAGATGGTGAAAATATTTACAGTGCCTAATTTGTTCAGTCTTGATTGTGAATGCTATTTGTGCATGAAAAGAAAAATAAAGGAGCAAATGAACATACCACTGATTATGAATACTTTTGCCTGCGATGAAGCTACTCCTTCCTATCCCTCTGGCGGAAAACATGAAGCGAGCCACATCAACATTCTCCACACCATGGTTTCCCCGAACCCTAATGAAACAATGTTGGAGCAATATACAGTCTACACAGTGCCATATAAAATCACATATAAAAACTGATTAACAATTGGTGTTTAACTATCTTATGAAAATTTATGAGTAACAAATGTGACCAAATGTTAATGAAAATGGTATTTACCTCTGTGGCAAACCATAATTATCCACTGCTTCGGTGAAGAAAGATTATTAATAATAAAGATTATTGTTGGAGACTCTTAGATACATGATCTAGACATAATATTAAAAATGTTTGAGACATTAAGCATACTGTTGAAAACATTTGATATCAATTCACAGTTATGTTGAATGTTCTGTTGAGAATTAAAGCACAATAGCTATTTATGTTGAATTTTTACATTACTATAATGCTGAATATTAGCGCAAAAACATTGCAAAATTTCATGACAAAAATATAAGAAATGTAAACTAATCTCTTTCAGGTCACAGTTTTGCTAAATATTAATCCATGTTATTTTGCAAAGTATTTAGTCATGTGTTTCATGTAGCTGCTCTGTGATAAGAATAATTTTTTCTTTATGTTCAGTACCTTTCTTGAAAAGCCATCTATGCTGCTGAAGATGACAATGTTGTACCTTAAATGGGATAAAGACGGGATTAATTTTATTTTTTTTAAACACATACATACAAACATATATTTGGTTTACCTTATCAGTTTGTGATTGGTATCTATGTGCATCAGCGACTTTGGACCAGGGAAGTTGGGACATCCTAAGGACTACACCTGTGGTGTCTACTCCGTGCATGGAAAACCGAACTCGGTGCCACTGCACTCTGTGTCCTTGTGACTTTAGCAAATCCTTAACCATTCTATATCCAGAATTTGGGTAGCTGTTGTGGATGCCAGTCACGAGTGAGTTCAATTCTTCATTTGTCAAGTTGCTGTAGGTTTTTCTCACAGCCAAATTCCATTCTGCCATGCGTCTGTGTAATATAGATCTTTTACATATTCTTCAGAAATAATAGCTTTGGGATGACCATTTATTCCTCTTTCAAAGTCAAGAATGATTTGTGCTTCCTTTGTATTTTGCCTGCAGGCCATGTGGTGGACCTCTGTGAGGGCATTAAATATGTCCTGAGGAATTTCTACCTGATTTGAGAGAGCACTAAGTATAACAAGTTCCTGAGAACATACACATTCTAAATAATCTAGATCCAAAGAGCCCGATCAAGCCAACTTGAGAGTCAATTATGAAGTCTTTCCAGTAAATAATTAAGCAGTAATGCCTGAAAAACAGAACAGAGAGAAAACATATATATATTTATTTCTTTTGAGCTGACTTGTTTTAATGGAATGTAAATATACAAAATTCAAATCCCTCCAACACACACACTTTAAATTAGTATTGTTTTTTTAAGTGGAAACAATACCTTTTTGTGTATGGACAATTGGTCATTTTGAACTTTGACAATATTGTTTGTGTGTTTTCCTGTTGGACTGCACCTAAGGTGTTGCCAATGCCAAAATAGCCTTAACATAAAACTTTTATACTTTCATAAATTAAATTAATTTCACATATTTCTACATTACATTATATTGCATTACATTACATTATATTACATTACATTGCATTGCATTACATTACATTACATTATATATTATACGTATATAAGGCTTGATGCACAATATTTACACCTAATGTTTCTGGTCAGTATTCAAGAGTAATAGTACAAATTATGATCTAATATGTAGTTCCCATGTCTATTCAGTTTTTAGTCAAGTAGCCTGAAGGAAGTTTGTCTATTGTTTATAATTTCAAATATTCTATTTTCAAGGCATTTACACAGACACATAATGTAAAGAATGCAATCTAAGACCCAAACAATGACCCTATAGTCAGCAAGAACTGGGCCACCTACCAATGAAATAAATTTTTATGAGACTACACTTTGATTCTCATGTTTGTGTTTAGTTTCGTAAATTTATTCGTTATTATTCCAGAATCATTTTGCTGTCATATCTGTTAATTCTTCAATTTGGATGTTTCTAAAGGCTTCATATAAAAATGAGAGAGGGGAAGACACCTTGCCGCAGTTTTCTGCAGACATTGGATTTCAAGACATGATAAAAAAAATCAAGAAAATGACAAGCTGAGCCATTCTTTGTCAAAATGTTGAAATCATACAAATAAGAATGTCCTGCAATGGTTAATTGTCAGACTACATAATTACATATATGGTCTTTCTATTCCTCTTCACATGGTTACAACCACTTTGGTTTTTTTTTACATTTATTTACTTTTTCTTTCTTCCGTTTTTCTTCTTTTAAATATGGACCAGGGTTCTGTGTTATTAATAAAGCTTGAATTGAATTGTCTGCCTAGAGTTTCTATTTTAACATTAATATTGCAAGGATTGTCTGTATGTTTTGCTGAACATTTTTCTTGTTAATTGTTAACCTTATCAGCAACTCTCACGGTAAGTACAAGCTATAAGACAGTAAGAGGTTTTAGGTTTGAACAATCACGTAGGTTAGTTGTAATTGTAGTACGCAGTTATTGGTTAATAGCATAAATATTTCACATTTATTAAACAAACCTGTGATTCAAAGCACCAAGAAATATTTACATTGAGACTGTTGATTAATGAAAACAATAAGATTTGTTGCAATAAAAGTGATCCATGTGCCACTCCAGTGAGAAAAACTTTGACTGTTTAATGAATTATATGTATCACCTGTCTTACTTACTTATGTGGCCAAGTATGGGGCACCAAGTGTAAAATTTTAAAAAAATTCACTTGCATATTTTTCATTATTTAGCTCACTTTTTGAGTGTTAAAAATGTTCCACTAACATTTTATTATTTAGCTCACTGTTCTTACATTTAGCTATTTTTACTAAATGTTAGATTTAAATGTTAAAATATATTTAAATTTTAAATCCTAAATCTTTAACCTAGGACCTGGCACCACATTTGTGGACAAAAATGCATGTAATGCAACAGTTTCAGGTCACAGGAGGTTAGGAAGTATACGGTTTGATTAGCTGATTAATCCAGAAAACTAAGAAGGCTGCCTAAAAATGCAACTGCTGCTCAGGTGGAAGTTGTGGAGAAGAGTTTGTAGCTGCAGGACTGTTCAGTAGGGATGGGAATTGAAAACCGGTTCTTGCAGAGAACCGGTTCTTAGTAGAATAGAATAGAATAGAATAGAATAGAATAGAATAGAATAGAATAGAATAACACTTTATTGATCCCACGGAGGGAAATTGCTGTAGTTCAATTTCCTGGAACTGTTAGTTTATTCTGCTTATCAATTCCACTTACTCATGTGTACAATGACAACATGCTCCATATTTTATATCCAAGGAAGAAATGGTCTAGTGCAGTGGTTTTCAAACTTTTTAGCTTACAGCCCACAAAATAACAGTTGCAGACACTCGTGACCACAGATATTCTTTGTTTATGTTTGCAAACTTTGCAAATAACAATATAAACAAAATTAATAACTACAATACTAATTCTATTCGTTTATGATTATTATTTAAAAAGATAATAATAGTGAAAACATCACATTAGCAATTTTTATTTGCATTTAAATTAATGTCTAGAAATCATCTGGGGACCCTCACTTGATGTGTTGTGACCCACAAAAGGGTCCCAACCCCAACTTTGGGAACCACTGGTCTAGTGCATGGTTATATTTCACCAAAAAGACCAAACTAGGGCCAGTTACAACACATGAAAAGCTTCAATCACAACAAAGGGCGGAAATACTTCTAACATGCAGACGTTTTGTGTTTGTTCTTATTTGTTATTTAAACTAGTTGTTATTTTTCTGATTAAGACTGATTTAAGAATTAATGCACACAATCAATGTTCTATTGTATTTTATTTTTTTGCCTAACCAATAAAAATTGATAAGGAATTGAATCGTTAAGCAATATTGACAATGGAATTGGAATGGAGTCCCTACTGTTTAGTCAAAACATCCACACAGCAGAAGAGAAGTAAACTATATAACATAAACATACAACAGCAGACAAAATGGGGCTCAAACCTGATAGGTCAGGTTACGTTTGCAAATGAGAAGCGTTCTCAAACAGTTTACCTGGATAGGGTAAATAAAATAAATAAAAGCACACGCAAAGACTGTGTTATCCTGTTTTACGGAGTTGATGTACAGAGTTTTTTTTTCTCAGGCTTTCTTTAAATGCACCCTGCATTGCAATATTTGCACGTTGACAGTATGCTCAGTTAACCTTCAAATGTTTTTCTGTGATGGTTACATTTGAAAATTGATTTGGCTCCCAAGTTCTCATTAAGCAAAAATGTTTGTGTGTCTTTTTGCAGACTGATTTTTCCGTAACTCCACTGGTGTCTGAACAGGGTCTGTCAAAAGACGCTCATCGTTCAGTTCGAGAAACATCCAGGAGAGGTCAGCAACTCGAAAGCAAAAGAGTCTGTGTTCCAGATAGCAAGGCTGTTAAAAGAGCAAATAAATCAAAAGGGAATAAAAATTTGAGAAGACAAGTAAAGAAGCTAAAAATAGGATGGATGAGCTTCAGTGAAGCAAAAAAGTGCTTCCAACTGGTTCAAATAATGAAGGGACAGGACACGATAACAGTCAGTGTTAACAGAAACACTACAATTGCAGAGGTCCAAGGAATAGCTGAATCCTTGTTTTCCTCAAACGAGGCCTTCAAATCACTGAAGCTTGAAGAGAACGATCACTACATTTGTGACAATTCACAAAACAAGGTTGACCCAGACTGCACTGTGGAGGACCTGAAAAACAAATTGTACCTCTGCACCAAAAACATCAAGAACCGTCCTCATGACAAGAACAACAGCTGATATTCCTCCAGCAACAACCTCAGAGGTCAGACCTGCTGTGTAGAATGAAGGATCCCTCCTCCAGCATGACCTCTTGACCCTAGGTCATATCTGCTAACTGAACTGATCTGTCTCCTTCATAAGCTTTCTTAAAGTCTAACATGTTTGTAACGTTATTATTCAAATGTCATATTGATCTACTTGAATTTGAATGTTCATATGAATTGTTATTTTAATCATACAATATGAAGATGATTTCATGTTCTGTTTTTTGTTTTGTTTTTTTTACTGCTGGTAAGTGAGTATTAAATGGGTCAATTTTGCTCAGCTAACTGTTTCTCTTAGGAAGTTGTTAAAGATTATAAATCCATTTTGCACAAAGCAACACTTAAAAATATATATATTTTTTAAAACATTGTTGAATATTGTCTCCCGGTAAAAATGGTTAAATTGAAGATAATGAATCTGTGAAGCTGGTTTGTTGTTTTACTATTTAAAATAAATTAGAGTTTATCATATTTCATCCTGTTGTTTAAGTTCCCTTTTATTTGTTCAATTCTTCAAAAATAATTTCTGAAATAAACTGCATGGAAATTGAAAAACAAAACAAAACGTGTCTGGTTGGAGAACATGTTTGGGGACAAGAAAGAAAAATAAATGTTTTCTAATGTTTTGCCTGGTGAAATAAAGGTTTCATAATAATAATAACAATAACCCATTGGGGGGGCCACCAGAACAAATTAGGGACCCACTGGTTCATACTATTCTTGCACATTAACACTATATTTACAGGTGGATTTTGAGCAGCATCTAATGATGTTTCTCTATTTAAAGTCTAACAAACAAATTTAAATCAAGAGTTGTGGGGGGGGGGGGGGGGGGATGTATA
>JARVJO010052270.1:0-20399 GCA_031762555.1 Cynodonichthys magdalenae | reverse complement strand
TTTTGTGAATTTATTTGTGCTTTATAATGCCCCCTATCCCGCAATGATTTTCTATTGTTTTGAAGATATGGCAGAATTTGTGTTTAGCTAGCTTACCAGCTGCTTTGCTTTGTGTTCCCCTAGTCCATGGGTTTGGACTCCTAAAAATGGATCAGAGTAAATAGGGTTCCATTTTCCTCTCGATTTACATCGGTCTGTGGGCCTGGACCCCCATTAAAAAACAAAGTAGGTCCTAATTAGAAAGTGATTTATTCTGTTATATTTTTCAAAAAGCCTATAAAGGATTTTGTTTTGTCTAAAGGTTTGGATGTGCCACCAAAAGCTTATTAGTGGCCCCCTTTAAAAGTGTACTTAAGATGCCCCTGATTAAATGGTTGCTTTGGCAGAGATTCCTGCCTAAATTGGCCCCAAGGCTGTGCAGTTAGTGATACTGCTTCTACTGACTTTTACAAGTAACCATAAAATTTGATGAACTTAACTATGCAATGAGAAACAAAAGGTGGTGGAAAGGGCCATAACATCCTGTTTGTACAAACAGACATAAAAGTTTGGACACTAGAGTTAGGACAACAACAATCACTGATTTTGGCTGAGCTCAGACTAGCTGTTAGCTCGTAAATCTGGTCCAATCTAATTTCTATTTCTCCAAACTGAAGTTGTTTGAAAAACTGTCTGTAACAGGTAATTTATGAATTGGTCGTAACTTTTGCCAATGCTTAAAATGGTTGAAATATCCTTTAGAGGAAATGGGGGAACTCAGAGACAATGAATTTGCAGTTCTTGAGCCATTCAACCATAACATACCGAAAAACACACGAAAACAAAAGTGATAACCAAAACAGGTTCAGAGTCAGTCAACTGTAGCTGCTACAGGTAAGCCAAAAAAAATGTTTCCAATCTGGTTTTCTGGCCCCCACTGTTAGAATGGCATGATAAATATTTCATTAAGGTAAGACAAGTGCAGCCTGTTTTTACTCAGCTGAACCGTTTTCATGCTTGAAGTATATTTTTCCGACCTAATAGATTGTGAAATTGTTTCAACAGGGATTCTCTGTGGGAGGTGATTATTACCAGAAAAGCAGAAAGCTGTGACAGATTTACACTCAGTGGGTTTTATATGTACTGTAGCGCTTCTCTCACACGATGATCTTTTTTTGTTGTTGTTGTTTAAATTTGTATAAAATGTATCTCAGTGAAAAGTTTAAGTCTGTTTGAGAAAGAAAAACAGCCTTTTTTCAGCTTCAAATCAACTCAAGATTGGCCAAATGAACTCTCTGTAAGTCAGAATGGCAGCACATTGCTAAGCGCTGTTGCCTCTAAGCAAGAAGGTCGCAGATTTGTCTCCTGGCCTTTTCTGGGTGGAGCTTACATGTTCTCCCTTTGCATGTGTGGGTTTTCTCTAGGTGCTTTGGTTTTATCACACAGAACTAAAACATGTATATTAGGTTAAGGCCCTGTTACACTTTAATGTTTTAAACAACTTATGTCGACCTATAAAAAAAGACACGTTGATAAATCGCATCAGTTAAGTGTTAGTTTTGAATAAGTTACCATCACGTTTGTGTACAATGTCCAGCCAGTAATTTTGCTCCTGCAGAAAAGTTTCAGCGAATGTCGACGTGGTTATTGTAAGTTAGGCATAAGTTACAAGTATGCAACATTATACATGTAAGTTACTCATAAGTTGTTGGAAACTAACTGGGCAATTGTGACGTGTAAGCATAATTTATCTCTAACCTGTGAGAACCTTGACTTATGCAAAGCCCATGTGCAGCATTAGTGTAACGTATGACAAACTTGTGCATAGCACGTTGAAGCGTATTGCGACAATCACGTTACATCAGATATAAAAAGGGGAACTCTCTGACCTCTGTCACTCAGTCACTAATGCATTGAACAACATGCCTCAGGAATAAGTCAACGAAATCTGCAAACTGCAGCAGGATCATCCCATCTCTGAGATGATAGTTATGAACCTCTGCACCTTATAGGTCCAACAGGAGTGGTGATTTGGTCATCATTTGTGCCTTAATTATAGGTGGATCCCAAAACTGCATGCAAAACATGTGAGCCAGAGCCGACTGTGCCTCTCAGAGATTTTAACAGCAAAAACCAGAGAACATGAGCTGCTGTTACAGCTGAAACCCATGCTAGACCCAATTTTAACCCCCCCCTAATTCTCACTCGCTCTCCTCCACACACTCCTCACACACCTAGCTCCGCCTCTCATTTGGCCTGGAACTTTTACCTTTTAAGGCACAGACATTACAGTATGTTGTAGAAAATATTTAAGATACAGAGCCCATCTGATTTCTGACGTATGTCAACTTATAAGTATCTTACTTGCAACATGTGTGAACTTAGGTATAACCTACCTGTTAATTAACCTATATAATTTTGTGCATATAGAAAACAATTGTGTGGAAGTGGCGTACGACAAATTTATGCTATCGTTTATTAGCCTGCTGGTAAGTTATTCACAACTTAAACCTAACTTATGCAACTTATGCAGATTTTTTGACATTTTTTATGTGCTGATGCTATTCTTGTGACAGCCAGCCTTGTTGCAATATGCTCATACTATAATTTCTGCATTAATCAAACAAGACTGTCATATGCTTGTATAGGTAGGGACAAGCTATGGATAAGTTCTGCATAGGTTATATAATCGTTCAGCTTGTTAGCAATACAATCCAATACAAGATCTTTCATTTTTAAATTATTGTTCACACAGTTGATTTCTTCACACCAAGCTGCTTGCCTATGGTATCAGGACATTTACCCCCAGGACAGGACACTTACCCAAAAAAAAGGGGGCTCCTTCAAACATGTTTATGACTAATCTGGGTAAAAGTGATTTGTTGTCTTACTCCCTGTGAACCCTGCTGTGCACCTATTAAATGATGATTCACTAGCTCTAATGGAGAAACTCAGATTCTGGTTGTCAGGTTTGATGACACCAAAGTTATAATTGCTTTATGCCAAGATTGTATTGAAAAATATCTGAACAGAAACATTGTGTGAGACTATTGTTTATTCATCAGCTGTGACTTAGTGTACAGAAAAAAAACAACACAATCACAGTTAGATTGTGCATTTAAGAAGTTTTACTATTGAAATAGTTATAATTTTCATTACACATTTTATCTTTAGCAGACTTTCATTTAACAGAGAGCTACCTGTTGAGTTTGTTAAAGCCTCAAAAACAGTTTTTTTCTTCAAACTGTGAGACAGTGATTTGTGTGTCTGACCACATCACCCCTGCCTCCCACCACTCAGAGACAAGTCTAACGCAAACCTTCTGAGTGCATTCACGAGGTTGGATAACCAAATCTACCAAACCATGACGCAAAAACCCGTTTGCTGCGTGACGCAAAAGTGACGTCTGATGATCTGGTGAGACGACATGGAATATGAAGAGAAATCGGTGGAAGCAAGAGGGGGGGGGCACGGGGATGAAGATGAGGAGGGGAGGTGGGAGGGTGTGAGGGGAGGTTAAGAGTCTGATTGTCTGACATCACATTGCCTCTTATAAACTGAGAGAATGGAGCCAACTGCACTTCACATCCAACCAGAAAAGCTGCCAAAGAGACCGAGACGCAAGAAGAAGAAGCAGCAGCTTGTCGCTCAACTCCTCTGCAGCCTCTCTCAGCGCTCTGACCCTTAACCTTATGGACTAGACTCATCTGCAGGTGCATCCGTCAGTGTTGGAACCGCTTTCTTCTTTGGCTTTTGTCTTCTGTTTTTCTCATCAAGATGCAGGCACAGCTGGCTTGTATGCTTCTCCTCTGTTTCACATGTGGCGCACTTTGCACAGGTAAGTAACAAAGGTGTTTGAAAAGGTTTCTGTGTTTTACTTTAGGCTCATTCAGAGACACAAAAAGACACATTTGAGGGGGCAAAACCTGGACGGTGCAACAGGTGTCTTATTTGGTGATGTTGCTCCAAGCAGTCAGTTTTGATTGTAGTTAGAATATATTTTATGAGCATTGTTTTAAAAAAAAAAACTTTTTTTTAGGTTGAATTTACAAAATGAATATGAGCCTGGCTGCAAAAACAAACAGGAACAGAAGGTTATTATATGGTGTGATGTTAGGATGATGGACCAAAACATCAAATAATCTAGATTTTTTGTTCCATTTTTGTACACAACCTAGGGTGTCCTCACTTTTAGGCAGATATGTAATATGGAAAATCTTTTCATTTATTTATTTATTTATTTATCTATTTTGCTGCTATTTATAGTTTTTACAGTCCACAAAGCATCTTTCCTAAATTAAATATTATTTTGCATATAAATGAAAAAAGATGCCATATATTTCTTTTATATTTGTTTTGAGCTGCTTCAGACTGTATATTTATTTAGATCTTAGTATAGATCATTTTTAACTCAGTCTGTGTGACCAATGGTGGAATGTATTTGAAGATTTAAGCTGTCTAACATCAAATACAAAAAATACACGTTTTGATTTAAAATACAGAAACTTTTTTAAAACTCACAGGAACGTTTCACCAAGTATTTATTACATTATCGTATTGTTTTTAGAGTGTAATTCGGACAACAACAACAACATGTATTTTTTACCATCTCATTTAGCTGTGATGACACTCAGGGATGATGATCATTACCAGTGATGGATTTATGACAAATGTTCCTTTTCAGCATGACTCCTAATTTCTGATGAACAACACATTTTGTAGTGATTTAAAAAAACTAGTTATCATGACAAACTAGTTTTGTTTAAACATGTATGGAAAACAAAATAAAAAAAGATGATAAAATTAATATATTTGAAAAGGGAAGGGAAGATGTAAAAACCTATTTAATCCCTTCCTTCTCCAAAGTTTACTAAAAACAATAAATTCTTCTGTTTTGTTATTTTAAATCATGATTTTATTAAGACTGAAACAATAATCAGTTCACCAGCTAAATTATATACCACTTACCAAAAAATATACATAAATATACATCTACATACATACACATGTGCACACATAGTATACTTACATACACATATCGTTGGTATATTAGTTTTCTATACATTTTTTTTCAAAATTACCCTTTCTGAGACAACACAAATAAATATTTTTACCTGCTTTATCCTGAGAAAACAAGCTTTATTGTCTCAAGATAAATTTCTTTTAGACTTTAAATTATGCCATAAAAAACATTTCTAATCACGTTCTGTCTTAGTTTTTATACATCTCCTGTTTTCCTCCGTCTAACTGACAGATGTGGATCAGGAACAGCGAGCGCTAGCAGAGGAGCTCCTAACAAGTCTCTTCACCTCTAAGGTATAAGTTCTATATTTTACTCCTGTAACACCAGAGAGTGAGCACACAGAAAGCTTTTTGATCGTTCCTGCGACCTCCTTGCCCACTCTCACCCACTCTCACCCACTCTGGCTGCTCAGGTTGTCCTTCCATGAAACCTCACCTTCGGTTTGTGTTCACGCCGCGCAGATAATCAGTCAGAAGACTTTGTTGTTTTGTGTTTGCTGCAGCTTGGATTTTTGCCTGAACATTGTATTGAATCAGCTTTTGTAAAATGAACACAATCAGCTCACTGTTTGCTCCAGTCATAGGAGCACAATTGGGGGTGATGGAGGCTGAGGGAAGTGGATCACTTGTTACTTTTAGACACTTTTATCACATTACCTTGTGCAGTGAAGGAAAGACGAGTCTGAGAGATGAGCTGAGAAAGAGAGATGACCATTTGAGCCTAATGGGATTCAGATGGACCTGACAGCATCCCAACAACACGTTCCTCCTCTTCCTCCTCCTTCAGTCTGATAAATGCTGCTAACAGAGCCGTGTGATTTATTGCTGCTGATGCTCAGTCGTTCAGGGGTGATGACTGTGATTATAACTTGTCGGATGACTGATAAAGTGCTCAGGAGGGTGGAAGAACTATGGTATGGTCTAGAAGATGCTGTCACTCTCTATCTGAACAATATCCATGATCATTTAAATTGAATAATCTGCTGCTCCACTGCTTTTCTTTTCTGATTAAACAGAAGATGTAGTCTCATATTTGATTGGGGAATGTCACAATTTTTATAGTTTTGCTGTGTTGTCATTTGTTTTGTTTTTTTTAGCTTTTGCTGTAAGTTTACACCCAGGAGTTCAAAACAAAAATCTAATTAAAGTTGAATCATCAACATCCAGATGTAGTTATATGTGACGTACCAGTGTAAACATGACCTCTTGAGACTTTACTAATTTCCTTTATTTAAAGATAAATTAAAGTCTTTTAATTTACTGTTGGTTTCCAAATGTCAGTAGTTTATTGTTCCTTCGACATCTGAGGAGATGGTATTCTTTCTGCTGCTCAGAATCAGAAAACAGCAAACAGAGCCTTGGAGCGCTTAAACCTATTTACAGTTTCTTATGAACTGATCATCTTCAGTTAAACCCTGAGGTCTTTGTCACAAAGAGCGGGACGCTGCCGTCTGAACAGATTGTCTTAAACTACCTGAGACAAGAGGCTGCTGCCGATTAAATTGAGATGGAACTCATTTTTTACAAGATATAAAGAAACTGACAAAGAAATCTATCCTGTATCTTTATAATAAAGAGTTAAAAAACAACAGTAGGATTACTAAAAGTATTATTTTGCTGACACTCAGACCAAATAGATGGTTACTTTTTGACAAAAATGTTTTTAAGTGTTTTGTTTGAATTCAAATGCTGTCATCAGTTTGTGCAGATGAAGGGTTGGACTAAGCTTCAGCACAGGTTGTGGATGAGTGTGATTGATATCATAATCTTTATTAGGAAAAGCAGCATGTTTAAAATCCCATGGATTAGCCTGAATTAAGCTGTTTTTTCGTAGCCCAGCCTGTTTTGTCTTGTACTCAGGGAAGTGGAAAAAAATCCTCAAAGAAAGTACAATTCTTTACTTTTTATTTGTGTGTTTGTTTACATCATGTGAAAAGGCTCATATTTGATATTTGAAACCTCATTCATGTTCTAATTGTGAACATACAGGATTCCAATTTGGAGCCACGTCGCCCTCTCATCCGACTTCCTCTCTTTTTTCTGTTTCAGATCAAACACAATAGGCAGAGTGCCCCCTACTGGCACGTGTCCCTGGCTAACCTGTGCCAGCTGGTGGGCGGCCTGAGGCAGGGGGGGTGGAGCGGTGAGGAGGAGGGGGAGCGGGAGGAGGTGGCCGAGCTGAGGAAGGGGAGCCTCCAGCTGCTGGAGGAGCTGTACAGCCTTCAACACATCTGCCGAGGGCTGCAGAGCCGGGAGGAGAGGGTGAGGAGCACACACACAGGAAGACACTTTCTTTTTTTTAAACAGAAAAATGTGATTACCTGCAGCTTATAACGTTTTCACAAACAACAAAGATGTATTCAGTGGCAGAGTGTTGAAAAAATACTCAAAATTCTAAATTTTAAGGGATGTTCTTGCTTTTTAGCAAAGCTGATCCAATAATATTCTCTAAAAGCTTAAAAAATCTCTTTAGATTAAGTTAAAACCCATCATACAGCTATGACTGAACTAAATATTCTTGTTCTGTGTTGGTGACCCCTTGTGTACAGTGAAAACTCTATAAATCAATGTCAATGTAAAATATTTGGGGCCTCAAACTGAACCAGATCACCCAGACCCATATTCTTAGCTTGGATGTAGTACTTTCAAACACTTTAAAAATGTTTGTGTTTATCTCATAACTACCACTCATATGTTGAGATGCTAGGCCAAAGGAAAAAAAAACCAGAACAAATATAATCCAATAAAGCCAACAACAACCTGTCTCACTATAGAAAAAAATCCTTTAAAACACATGTACCACACTGACATAAACACAAAGATCACAAAGACACACAAAGTGTACCACCTGCTGTGGAAAACACTTGTCATTACTGTTTCCTTTAACTCCCTCACTATCCTAATCATCTTTTCTTCACATTCTCCATCGTCTTCCTTTCAGAAAGGTTTTTCTTTCCTTCTTTTTTTGTCCTTAAATCGTAGCTCAATAGTTTACAGATGATGCCACGCATGGCTGTGCAGAGTGCCCGCTCTTCTTTAATCATTGCTACCCAGTCCCCTGCTTCTCAGCGGAAAAACGCGTTTGCTGTTTCCTCCCACGTCGTGTGTGACGCTCACCCCGGCGCCATGTCTTCTCTCTGCTCCTTGCAGCTACTCCAAGACTCTGCGGAATACTCGGAGGAGAGCAGCGACACTCCGCTGAAACGAAAATCCCCTTACATACTGAAGAGGCAAACTGGGCACAACACCAAGTCGCGGAGGCCGTACATCTTAAAACGAAGCGTGATTTACTGACAGCCACCTCGGAGACAAGAGGACGCTTTAGGGGACCAGATCACATACTCTCTGCGATAATATGTTTTTTTCTTTTGTCTTCTCGTGGCTACAGTGTTTATTTCTATTTCCGCTGTGGTTTTGATCCTGTCACACCCTTTGATTGTATGTGGAGCGCCGAGGCCTGTCATTATCCTGCTGCTGAGAATAAAAACCTGAGCATCATTCAAGCTGGGTTTCTCTGTGAAACTCCATTTGTAACCTTCTCTTCGAGAGAACCTTTGTTCTGTTTCAGGGTGTGAATAAAAAAATTCCTGATACAAAATCTGATGTGACGCTTTGTTCGTTAATGCAACCACTGCTGCCATGAACATGAGATCAGTCACGTAACTGTATCCTCACTTCAAGGTTCAATTGATGGACAATGAAGCATGTACAATAAAATATATATTTCTTGTGACTCACGTAGAACAAGTTGGCACAGATATATGAAACTATAAATATAAAAAGACAAACAAATGAACATAAGGCAATAAAATTCTTATTTATTTACCAGGCAAATCCATTGAGATCACTGATCTCTTTTGCAAAAGAGGCCTGGGCCTGAAGGCAGCTTAACAGACATGGTTTTGGACTGTGGGAGGAAACCGGAATACCAGGAGAAAGCTCATGTAAGAGGAGATTATACAAACTCCACATAGAAACATCCCAGATCATTCTGGATGTGAGGCAATAGTACTAAGCCCTTTTGCAGTCCAAATTAAAGGCCAGAATGCATATCACCCTCACCACCTCTAATACCAGAGTTCAATCTTAGCATAAAATCGTTTTATGTTAAGAAATGAACATCGTATTAATTAAAACAAATATATATTAGGTTTCATGTAGTGTTCCGAGGTCTTGTGAGATTCGTTAGCTGTCAGGTTTAAGACACTTTAAAACCCAAGAGGAACTGAGAAGAGACACAACACCAGGTTAAAGTTTTACTTGCACAAGATGTGGCAGCCTTTTGCAGCAGCAGCTTCCTTCTCCAAAGATGCTTTCTCCCCTGTCTGCTTTTATTGACATCTGAAAGGTCACTCAACAGTGGGGTGGCTACAAGTTTCATATCTGTAGCATGAGCATCGGTAATCAGTTGTCTAAAGCACAAGGGCGTTCACTCAAAGCAGCAGTTCTGTTAACACAACTCACTTCTCGAAAACTGTCTGAAAAGCAAACACTGTTTTTTCTCCATCAGAATAAGCATAAAGAAAAACACTGTTAGAAGTAGGGTTAAACAGAAATAAAATCATGATAAAAGAAAACAGATAAAGCATCACTGACATGAATAAAACAATGGTAACTTATATCCATTTTTCCATCATTAGCGCTTGGAGTATGTTATATATGACTCTTAGCTACCACACCAAACTTTAGTACGGTATCTACTGACTGAGTTATAGTCATTTGTTAATGTTGATTATCTGTGGTGGCCACACAAACTCCAAAAATGTTTCAGTTCTAGATGTACAATCATTTATAGCTTTCTGACATTTTCAATAAAAACCAACCAGTGGTTCAGGAGGTATTTTGCTAAATGAGAAACCTTGCAACATGAGAAGGGGAGGGGAGAACTAGAACCTGAAATCTCAGCATTAAACCCCCGCCGCCCCCACAACGATTTAATTGTAGACCAAAGATGTGATTGATGAGGAAATGGGCTGTAATAGCTGAGAGGAGCTTGGTCAGAGGAAGATAAAATCGATTCATAAGGGTGAGGACCACAATGTTTTCTTTGAAAAGAATTAACTGAGTCATGACGTCCAGGGAGATGTGACTCCAGGGCTTTGGGCTCATGTAGGACAGGATACATGCTCTAAACTCTTTGATATCTTGAGGAATAGTGGACCACCAGAGAGATATGCAAAGTAAGTTCAGCATGCTTCAGCCTCGACAAGCAACAGGTTGTGAGCTGCAGATATCAGCACTGCTCTATTGAGGAAAAACCCTCCCAACAGAAAAAGGAGACTGGATCAAACTGGAATGCTGACCGCTCCAATTTCATTTCTAAAAAGCTCCACATCTCCTGTCCACATGAAGACATCAAAAACAGAGGTTATAAAATTCTCCCCTTGGAAAATATTTTTAAAAGTACTGTTTTTTCTCACAAAAATAAAATAATAGTAATAAAAAAGAAATAAAAAATCATTGTGTAGATGGAAGAAGATGCAGAAAAACAGTGTGGACAGAGCTTCTAAGTCCTGTATGTCACTGGGCTGCGGCAGCTCAGTCTTCTGCCAGGTAACAGAAGTGACTGTCATGTACAGAGACAATAATTATTTCTTTATGTTGAAACTGGTAAGCAGAGCATTTAGGATCAACTCCATGATGTTCTGATCATTGTTTTCAACAAGAACCAGACTTCAGCTCGATGAAGACTCGACTGTTACTACTTCAGCTTCATTAATGCCCTTTAAATTTTTTCTTCTAAAGCTGAGAGGCAGGGGGCACAGTGGACGGAAGAGAGTATTAAACAGCCTCACTTTGCTCAGGTGTGGATGAAAAAAAGACTTTCACACAGGTACAGCTGCAGTTAATATCAGCCAATCAGCAGATGAGACAACAGAGAATTTGAAATTTTACATTTCTTTGTAATAAAAATGGGAATAATTATTACAGACTGCTTTAACAAGCCAACTATCTTTGTCAATTTTGGTTCAAGTTCGAAATGTGACTTTTAGTTATATCAGAAATTCAATATAACTCATTAACCCTAATGAGATTGTAAGTTATTCTCATGATCACTGATTTAATTAAAGGCCTGGCGTTCCTTGATAGAATGCATATCACCCACCATTGAACCTTCAAAATAAAAGTATGAGTCTTCTCATGCAGAATTATAAAATGCTGAGCTCAGAGTATAGAGGCGACGTTGTAGAGCTGTTGCCTCTCAGTTAGAAAGTCATCACCCGGTCTTTGAACTGGGTGGAGTTAGCATGCAAGGTTAACTGGCACCAATAAATTGTCCCTTGGTGTGGGTGAGAGTGTGTATATAATTTTGTCGTCACTCCCCCCATGGACTTGTGAAGCCTCAAGGGTGTACTTCACCTCTTGCACAGTGAGTGTTGGACACCAGCAAAATCCTGTGACCCAAAAAGGAGAAGCTGGAAAAGATAATAGATAAAATGGATGATCAGAGTACTGTAAGCAGGTAGTAGTAAAGTTTATTTATAGATATGAAATCACAAAGTGCAGCACAATAAAAGCAAGAGAATAATTTTTTTTAGAAACATACATCAAAATGCAAAAAGTAAAAGTAAAACAACACATAGTATACACAAAGTACAGTTCTAACAATTTAGCTCAAAGTCTGTAAAAAAAAGGCTTCAGCTGTTTTTAAAAGCATCAGTAGAATCAAGGCTGCACATAGATTGGAGCAGTGCATTCCAAAGTCAGTGTGCAGCTGCTTGGAACGACCAATCCCCCTGAGATTTAAAATGTGTGTGTGGTACCACCAACAACCACTGACCTGATGATCTCAACCTACGAGATGATGTAGAGCTGTATCAAATCTGAGATATAAGGGGGAGTGTACTTTTTGGTCATAAGGAATAAATGCCTTTTCAGTGTATCATTTGAATGAACTGTCTGAAATATAATTTTAAATAACTTTTGAAACACTTTTTTGAGCATTAAAAAAAAAGCTTTTGAGCAAAAAGCCTTATTTTTTTTTTTTGCTGCGAAATCTTAATATCCAAATACTGCTTCAGGTTTCCTCTTTAAAATGACATCAAAACGTCCTCATTAGAATAACCTAAATATCAGATTCAGACCACATTTTATTGTATTATTGTGATTAACAAGACAAATTAAAAGACATATTTTTTGTCACTTTTCCCAAGCTAAGATGCTAGCTGACAGCTGGATTCTAGAAGTGGGACAAACAAGTTTGACCAGAAAAAAGTGCAACCATGGACTTGAACATTTTATCCTTCATCCGAGGGACACAAATGTTTGATTAAAGCTCAGTGTCTTTTCTCGGAGAGTTATAGGCCCGCTCACATGGGCTCTTCACCCATCTCCATTCACCATTCCATCCCTGCACTTTCTGTCACTAACAGGTACAGTAAACATTATAATGTTTTTACTGTAGCCTACTTGTAGCATCTATGCCTCATACAGCGTTCTGCTGCAGACAGCCACACATACGGTGATAATATTCCATTTTAAACATCACTGTTAAGTTTCTTTAAATGATGCAGATAAAGTGGCTCAAGTGATGAAAAACACATACACAAACAATTCTTCTTAATTTTAAATCTGTTGGAGATCTCGACCCTCCAGCCAACATTTCAAGTGAATTTTCCTGTGATTCATGAAGTCAGATTTGTCAAAATTGATTCTATTACATCTTTTTCTGTTCAGATATTAACACTGAATCTCTGGATAATCTACCCGTTGTCGCATCATTTGAGAGAGCATGATAATCAATAGTGGATGAACTTTCACTTTCTGAAACTTTAATTAACATTTAGTCAAGACTTCATGAGACAAACAGGGTTGACTCCAACAGTTAAGGGTCAAGTTTTAAGTAAAGGTCTTGCACAATAGTAGCTCTTTTAGTAGAGAATGTGTTGTGGATGACTCAGTCACAACCAGACACAATTTTAACACGATATGACAAAATGTGCTGGGAACCAGTCTCAGGTACTACTAACCTAAGTTTATCAGGTATAGATGTACAGACAATGATTTACATGCAAGTTCCTATATAGTCTTGAAGTCTGTCCAGTTATCCTTGTGATATTTTGTTAACAGAACTCACACTGAAATAAGGAAACGTAGGCAAATACATTTTTGCCCACTGTGAAAAGCTGAAAGTCAGGCAATTACAAAATCAAACTTACATTTTTGTTTCTTTTTTGCACTCACAAGAAAATCCTGCTTATACATACAGGTAAAATATTATTCACCTACTCTGCTGGATATAATTAGATTTTGAAATCAGATGCATATGTGTAATAGCCTTCTTCGTGATTTTTTAAGTCTACTTTCTTACAAATCAGCAATAAAAAAGATGACAACCTTTAACCTTTCTGTCTTTTCATCCTTTGTAACTACTGTCTGTTAATATATAGTCACTGACTTTAATTACAATAACCAGATCTGACAATAACTGCTCACATTCAGGCAGCTAAATGCCGGGGGTGCGGGGTAGGGGTGGGGAAATTGGACCGCTCCATTTGGTGGGACCAAAAACGTTCAGGTGGCATGTGTTAGATTATTTCTCCTCATGTCAGCTGTCAGTAACGGTGCAGGGGCTGGTCACAGGCAGCAGAGGGCGCTGTTGCTTCAGTAGTCTCATGCTCTGATTTGAAGGAGAATTAGTGCATCAATGTAATTAAAAAAAACTTAGTAAAAGAACAAAGATTTGAAACTGGCTAATGTGTTTCTACATCAGCGACAAACACTATCCAAATGAATTAATGAGCAACTTTCTGGGTTTAATTTAAAAATCGTAACATTGTTATTCAAATAGCTTCCTCTGAAAGGATACCTTTGTTGCATGGAACATTTTAAACTAATGCTCAAATAATGTGTTAGGATCAATCTCAGCCAACACACCAAACTTTAGCTCTTTATTTATAAAACTACTGAGTTAAAAGTTTTTGTGTTTGTTAAAGTCAATTAGCTGTGGTGGCCATGTTAAAATGTTTTAACTACAAAAGGCAATCAGTTGTAGATCTGAAAAATTCATTTAAATTCATCCAGTTGTTTAAAACAAGTTCTGCAAACAGACAGACAAATAAATACACAAGCACAGACTCAAACACAGGCAATTACATGATCACCCACCTTTCAATGGTCACAAAATAAAATTCTCTAAAAAAAAAAAAATTCATGTGAGGTGATATGATTTTGATGATTATTGACAAAATGTACTTTCTGCATGATGAAATACCTTTTTTGTATTATTTGAAATTTTCATTTCAAAGTTCTGACATCTTTGAAAACAGAACAGATATTTACACACATGGACAAAATTGTTGGTACCCCTCTTTCAATGAAAGAAAAACCCACAATAGTCACAACCAGAATCTAACAATTGTAATAATAAATAAAAATTGTACAAAAATTAACAAATGAAAGTCAGACATTGCTTTTCAGCCATGCTTCAACAGAATTAAAAATAAAATAAGTAAATAAAACTCATGAAAGAGGCCTGGATTGTACCCTTGAAAATATTGGGACCAAAGGGTCATGTTAAATCCAGCTGTGTCCACTAAGTAGCATCACAGGTGTCTACAATCTTGTAATCAGTCATTGGGCCTGTATATAGGGCTACATACTCACTGTGCTGTTTGGTGACATGGTGTGGACCACACTCTACGTGGACCAGAGGAAGTGAAAGAAAGAGTTGTCTCAGGAGATTATAAAGAAATTTATAGACAATCATGTTAAAGGTAAAGGTTATAAGACCATCTCCAAGCAGCTTGAGGTTTCTGTGACTACAGTTGACATAATATTCAGACATTTAAGATCCATGGAACCATGACTGTAGCCGACCTCCCTGGACGTGGCCGCATAAGGAAAATTGATGAGAAATCAAAGAGAAAGCTAATACAAATGGTGACAAAAGAGCCCCAAAAAACCTCTAAAGAGATTAAAGATGAACTTCAAGCTCAAGGAACATCAGTGTCAGTTTGCACCATCCATCATTGTTTGAGACAAAATGGACAAAAAAATTAAACATATCAAGAAAGGAACACTGTTCCTACTGTGAAACATGGAGGAGGCTCTGTTACTGTATGTTCTGGGGCTGCATCTGGCACAGGGAGTCTTGAATCTGTGCAGGGTCCAATGGAATCTCAAGACTATCAAGGGAGAGAGAAAAGTTCTGCCCAGTGTCAGAAAGCTTGGTCTCAGTCTCAGGTCATGGGTCTTACAACAAGACAATGACCCAAAACAAACAGCTACAAACACTCAAGAATGACTAAAGGCCCCCACATACTCGGGCATACTTCACTCTGCGGAGGTCCGCGCGGACTCAATGTGGACTCGAAGCAGCCGTCCGCCGGACTGGTTTGCGCAGAGATCAATGTTTTACGTCCGCGGTGTCGCACAATAAACTGCACACCGAGTTCACGTCAAACTTTTTGGAATGCAACACCTAGCTTATAAAGTTGAGAATCGGTTTCATTTGTGGATTAAATGGAGTCAAAATTTGAAGAGCGTCTGATGGAGAAGATTAGGAAACTTTATGATACATCAATGAAGGAATCTAAAGACTTTCAGTGAGCAACAAATTTGTGGGAGGTCATAGCTCAGACCCTGGGTAAGGTAAGTTCTTTTCTTTTGTTGTTTTAAAGCTAAAATGCAAACTATCTCTTCATCCTTGACGACATGACTGTAATTGCAAGGAATTAAAGAATTTGTCAGGCGGTCAGTACGCTCAAGTATGAAGTCTCAAAAGTCCACGGACAATATGCACAGAGTCTGCACAGCTCACGGACCGCACACAGAAAGCCCAAGTATGTGTGACCCTTAAGAGGAAAACATTGGACTATTTGAGGTGGCCTTCTATGAGCCCTGACCTAAATCCTATTGAGCATCTTTGGAAGGAGCTGAAACATACCATCTGGAAAAGACACCCTTCAAACCTGAGACAACTAGAGCAGTTTGCTCATGAGGAGTGGACCAAAATACCTGCTGAGAGTTACAGGAATCTTTTGATTGCAGTAATTGTCTCAAAAGGTTGTGTAAGAATATTAAGTTAAGGGTACCGTCATTTCATTAGAGGCCTGTTTCATGAGTTGTTTTTTTTTTTGTTCTGTTGAAGCATGGTTGAAAAGCAATGTCTGATTTTCATTTGTTCATTTTCATAGAATTTTCATTTATTATTACTTTTGTCAGATTCTAGTTATTTCTGTGACCATTTAGGGTTTTTCTTTCATTAAACGAAGGGTACCAACAATTCTGTCTACAGGTGTATAATAAAAAAAGACTACAAAACTATATATTATAATGGTGTAATAATGGTGTGCACGTTTATTAAAATCACCAGCAGGTGGCAGTAGATCCCAGAACAAATCCCGACTGGTTGACAGCAGCAGGAGGATAGAAAATAAAATTCAGTTCTCACCAAATAAAAAAAGCTGTTATACTGTTGTCTAATGACTCACAATGCATAAAAGTGTAAACCCATGACAGTTTGATATAATTAGAGTGTTTTTAAAGGTGATGCTGTAAGAACTTCACACATTCTCAAAAAGGCTACAGAACCTTTGTTGTGAAATGACTTCAGTAAACTGCAGGAATAGAGCTCCAGACACTTATGTGACAGCAGCAGACTCAAAATGTTTACAATCATTTCTGCTGTAACTGGTCTCCAGAAGTCATTGTTTTCTCTTTAAATGACAGATTGCAGGTTGATACAACTGTCATCATTTTATTTTATTTTTTCCCTGAACAGATCGGCTGCTGCAATAACTGAAGCAGACTGTGTGTTTTGTAAAATGGGTTTTAAAAAGGTATACACAAGGGAATAGCTTGTCAGCAAGTAATCCTGCTGTGTATTTGCAGCAGACATAATTTGAAATACCAACACACCTTGTTGTCTTCAGGCAACCTTCTTTTACTTGTGTGTAAAATAACAACACTTGACAAGCAACATCTGAATCTAATTTCTTTCTCCAAATGATTGAAAGAATAATAAACACACAGATCAGTTCTAGCCTTCTAACCAATGGATCACTGTCAGATTCTCACAGCCAACCAAATGTCAAACTAATCTTTGTGGTGTTGATGGGATTAAGAATGAAAAAATCATTGTTTTCCTGAGAGAAAGCCAGCGAAAAAGAATATGTGAGACAAGTGAGACAGTTGTTTTAAGTTGGCTGGAAACTGCACGTTTCTTACATTTCCAAACCTTTAAACTATGACAAAGTTCAAAGTATTTTCCAGGGATTTTATGCAATAAATTAACACAACATTGTGAAGTGATATTTGGCTCCATTGCATCTCCTCATCCTACTGTGACCAGATTCCCTGTCCCTGATGATGAAACACATCCCCACAGCAAGACATCACTACTACCATGTTTCCCAGTGGGGGGGTGGTGGAGTTGGGTTTTTTCCCAAACGTAGCAATTAACAATCAAATTACAGAGTTTAAATTTAGGTCTCATCTGAGCTTAGCTGTCTCTTCCACACATTTGCTCTGTCTCCATGTGTCCAACTTCAAACAGGACTTCTTGGCTTTCTGTCAATGACAGATTTTTTCTTATCATTCTTCCATAAATGCCAGTTTGTGCAGCACATGAGTATTAGTTGCTTTAGGGTAGCCAGTCAAGTCTTGGAAGAACGTTGGGACCACTCCGACCTCAAATCAGGGATATTCAACATGTTGGATTTTTTTGGCCCGCTATCACAGCATGTGTGGTGTTCACCTGAGAACAAACGAGCTCGCAACCTGATGAATGTGACGTGTAGCCAATCAGAAAGCGAGGTAGCGCAAACACAGAGGCTCAAAAAAGAAAGGAAACTGAATAAAAATGATTTTCAAAAGCATACCAGAAAAGGCTTATGTTTGCTGTTTTCACATTTATTTGTATACAAATGTATGAATTTAATTTTTGTTAGAAAATTTGAGTAAAAACACACTGATCAAGTCTATTAAATTGTTAGTCGCTTCATTAATCTAGCTTTAATACCCACTGTGTGCTCTTGCTATGAAATTTATCATGTTTAATGGAAATGTTTAAGGGAAACAAAGGGCTGTTTTACACACATATAGCACAATAAAGTATTTTGAAACATTAAAAAAAGTATCCAGATGCATTTCAATAAGAAAAATCTGAAGATAGTTAAAGCAGATCCTCTAGACAGGTTCTTCTGTGATGTGAAACAAAACCCATCCAAAGGACCTGATTTAAAAAATTTTTTGAATAAAATAAAGAATTTTACAAAAATACTGTAAGTCATTCTGACAACATCTGCAAATCAATGAAAAGTAAGTGTGACCATTGATCTCCCCAAAAGACACTGGTCTTTATTCAAACCTTCAAGTTCCTTGGGTGAAGCACATGAAGTTAACACTCAGTGTTCTGAGCTTCTCAGGGTCCATAAAGGGGTCCCCAAAAATGTTTTTTCCTTTGACTGCTCAGGGCCAGGTAGTGGCCTAAGCAGTGCAAAGATGCAAAGAGGTCTCTGATTCAATGCCTCAGGCATCACACAGACTATTGTGATGGAGTCCAATCACTGTTTTATGGTGGTTTAGCAGGTTATGTCCAGTTAGGACTCCAACCAGTGAGCTTAGAGTTTTCCTTGTCAGGGGGATGAGAGCTTTCCCAAACCTAAGGTTTGGACCATTTATCAGTTCTCGTGCTGCAGTCCGTCAGCTCCCTCCAGCAGATTGAGTGTTGACGTCTAATGCGGGCCTTTAGGGCAGTCCTACAGACTGTTGTTGAGATACCTACAACAGGCTCTGGTCCTTTAAAGTGGGCCTGACTGCCAGCTTTTGCAAGGTAGTCAGCTCTTTCGTTACCATAAATGCCAGTATGTCCTGGTACCCATTTAACAGTAACACTGTTAACTCTCCCCAGTTGGTTGACTGCTTTGGCACACTCCTAAGCAAGTAATGATGTAAAGTGTGGCCCTTGGAGAGCTTTAATAGCAGCTTGGCTATCTGTTGGGATGAATATTTTCTTCTGCGTACACTGAAGGTCTTTGAGAGATGCCACACACTGATGGATTGCATATATCTCAGCTTGAGATACAGTTGCAATACAACCTAGTGGGTATTTGTACTCTCTCTTACTATAGTTGCATAGTATGCAAAACCAGCACCTCTGCACCTACTGACCCCTTAAGAAGGGATCCATCTGTAAAACAGTAGAAATGATTGGGAGACATGTCCACCATAGAGAAATTACTCCAGGCAGACCCGTTCTCCATCTCTGTCTTAAAACTTGGCTCAAAATTGTATTTTTTGACCATTCTGTTTTCAGGTCCTGCAGGTACTGGAACAGCAGCAACTGCCCAGTCCCAGATTCTAGTGTGCTGTGAGTCACATTGGTGTAGCCTTACTGCACTGGATGCGGCCTCCCCTAAGATTTGTAGATCCAGTGGAGTCAAGTCCAGTAGGACTTCCATGGCTGCTGTGGGTGTTGTTCTGATGGAACCTGTGATGCTCAGGCAGGCCATTAGTTGCTCATGAGTGAGCATTACTCTTGCCATTCCAACTTGGACTCAAACCCACCACACTAAAGCAGCATAGCATAGCATGGGGCTACTTGTGTTAATAATTTTACACATAATATGTAACTCTAAAATGTCCCTAAGTATGAATGAGAGAGTGAATGGTTGTCTGTCTCGTTTGTCTCTATGTGTCCCTGTGATGGACTTGCGACCTGTCAAGGGTGTACCCCGTCCTTCGTACTGTGACTGCTGGATATGGGCAACAGTGACCCCCGTGACCCTGAAAGAAAAAAGCGGGTATAGATAATAGATGGATGGATGATATAGTAATGACTCATACAGGTCTGCATACTATAATGTTAAAAAATTATTAAAATGGGTTTATACGAGAAAAAGATTTTTCCTTTTTCCAAGAGTTTAGATTTAACTTTGTCACAGAGCTTTATTTCATTATGTTACAAACACTTCTTATAAGGGATATTTTCTGACACCTAATTTAGAGTCTAAAGTTGTGGAATCGTTGCTTCTAGCTTCAAGTACGTTTTACAGGAGAAACTGGAACCATGTTAAATTAACAGCAAACCACTTGATCCCATTGGAGTTATTTCATCAGTCCTGTCAGACTTTAAATTTGTGTTTTTAAAATGAGGCTGATCAAAGAGTTGCTGACAACAGGTAAGAGAATATTTGTTCAGAAGAATTTCACAGAACCCCACTTTAAAGTGTTTGAAGTATTGCTTTGAAGGCTGCAAAACACAATAATGGCTGTAATTCCATTTTTATTCTACAGAAAAGAGCCGTAAGAATTATTTCAAGAAAATATTAAAGTCACCCATCAAATACATTGTTCCAACAGTTAAAGGTTTTGAAGTTTTATGATTTGGTTAGTTATAATATTTTGTCAGTTATGTATCGGGCTCATAAAAACACTTTACCCTTAAACATCCA
>JARVJO010052081.1:0-16642 GCA_031762555.1 Cynodonichthys magdalenae | reverse complement strand
CTGGACAGGTCTCCAGTCCGACACCTGGACAGGTCTCCAGTTCATCAGAGACAAAGAGACAATCAACCGTCCACACTCTCAGTCACACCTACAGTCACAGAGAAGAGCTCCATTAAAACTGAGAGTTCTGGACTCCATCAGCTGCTGCTCACAGTTCTAATCACTTATTATCAATAATAATTTACTATGATCCAGTCAAAAATATAATTTACTATCATTTATTATTGATGATCATCATGAGGAGTCCTTAATGTTAAGATTTAATCAGGCAGTCAAATATTCACATATATGTAATGTTTTTTTTTACTATAATTGAAGGTGAGCTCTGCAAATTTATGAACAAGTAGCGTATCGTAGTATAATATAGAATAATATTTGTAAATATTATTCTGAAAACCAGTGAAGGGATGTCTGTTGATGCTGGATTATCTGGGCTCTTCGTGTCCAAACCGGGCTGTTCCACTTCTTAAATATAAAACCTTTTTGATTGAATCAGAGCTCAGCTTTTGGCAGCACCTTGACTACAACTGAATATATTCAGGTTACCATCTGTACACTTGCATAAATTTACTGTCTACCCTCAGTCCACTTCAGGATGTCCTGCTGAGCAGAGTTCACCACGACCTTAAAATAAACCTTTTCCCCCTGACCTCTGCACTGAAACACGTCCGCTCTTCGTCATCGACGCCGTTCGAGCTTTTTATTCACACCACTTCTACCTCAGCTGAGAGACGCCTCACCTCCTCTGGAAGTTTTATTTTTTAGTCTGAGCCCAGGTGGGACATCACTCCACAAGCCTTTAGAAATCAATCTGCAACCCGACACGAGTCCCCGCTGCAGCTCCCAGGAGCCGCTGCTGCTGTCATTTCTGCAGAACGCTTCCTGAACTGTCAGAAAGCCAATTTTACACTTTTACTGCCTAATATGCTTTACTGACCTGAGGTAGGAACACTGCCTCCAGAAAAGCTTTCCAGGAACAGCCTGAACATTGTTCAATCTTCTTGTTTTGATTTAGGTAATTAAATAAAATGCAAAATGTCAGCTTCAATTCTGCATATTCACTTTTTTTTTGCATATTTTTGCTTTTGGACAACAACCTTTTATCTTCATTGTTTTTCATAAATCAGCTTTATTGACTTCTTTATATTGATGGTTTTACAATGAAAAATATCAAAACGAGCTTGTGAATTTTGACAAAACTGAGTTTAATTTGCTAAAAACTTGTATTGTTGGTGATGAAGTTTCTGATCGACAGCAACAATATACAAGAGAACCTTGAAAGGAATAAAACGAGATAAAATCAACAATAAGGAACAAATGATTGATGAAACAATAAAATTCTCCAACACAAACAACCAACTCTCCATCTGCTTAACACACTTTCTGTGCCTGGATTCTTTTATGAAGGCCAGGACAACAAACCGTGTCGTTACTATGAACACAGCCTGCAACAGGTGACAGCAGAAATGATTAGGAAAATATTTTTTAGTCAGATTTAACCTTACAGTGAAAAAAAGACCTTTATAACAAACGCTGTGGTAACAGCTTAATGCAACGAAACCACAGAATGTTTGATTTCAGTTGGGAGTTTTTTTTATATATATAGCGAGGACAAAAACTCACTTTCTTTATTTGTTTTTTGTGAAGTGAGAAACTGGGGTGCAGACAGGAGAGTTGCAGAGCAGGAAAAATAAAAGGACTAAAACACAAGTCTGCTGCTTAATTCCTGCAGGGATTTTCCCAGTTTTCACTTCGGTTCTGCTCCGTCAGGGTAAAGAAAAAAGAAAAAATTAAAAACTGTGATTCTGTGGCTCCACATTTCCTGCAGCATGGTAATACAGCACCATTTCTGCCTTCGCCTGAATTGGGTAACTCTGAGGTGGGGACGGTTGCCGTGGCAACCACGTCGACCGGTCTGATAGATTTACGCTGGATGAAAGTACTAGTTTTTCTTAAATTGGAAAGCACGGTGAAAGCCTCCTCGTCGTAACCCAGCAGGATTCTTTCTTTAAAAGGACCACGTTAGTGCTCTATATATGTCTTAAGGATGACTCTCAGCTACTACCACACCAAATTTGACCTCAATATCTGTGAAACTGTTGCAGCCATATTGTGTTTGTTAATGTCAATTATCTGCAGCAACCATCTTGAATAAGGTTGACCCATAAAAACCTGTTGTAGATACATCAATTTATTATTTTCTGAGTTTCAATACACACACCCAGTGATTCATGAGATTTTTTGCTAACACAGAGATGTGATTAAAATATAAAGATATAGTGATAGTTTTGTTTTATATAATCTGGAACAAAACAGCCACAAGAAGAAACAACGTTCAATATTTTGATTGTTCAACTTCAGGAATTATCCAGCACCACTGCTTGAATTAGACCTGTTCCAATCGCTTGGTCAAGTTCTTGTCCTGAAGTTTTGAACCTTTGTGACCCACACAGTGTTCCTGAGACATTTAGTTCTGAAACGCAGCAAAGGTCAAACCCTCCAAGTGTCATTTATAGGTATATAGATAAAAAATAAAGTTTGTCACTGATGTTCTTAGTTTAAAACACTTTATTGCAAAACTGAATAATTTGCCTTTTGTAAAGATACTAACCTAATAATCATTCATCTAACAAAAACAATTGCTTAAGAGGTTTTTAAATAATAAAAAGCTGTTATAGTTTGAAAATCAGCCTAAAATATTGGTAATTAAATCATCTTCAAGCATATAAAAATAATTTATTCTCAGCTTTATTTAACTTTGAACAAACTGAACTCACAACCAGGTCTTTGCAGCAACTACAAAAAACAATTAATCATTTTAATGATTTCTTTATTTTTGCTGCTGATTGTTATGTATGTTAAATAAAACCAAACAAACAATATCAATTCAACTTTTATTAATTCTCCTTCATATGGGATTTATTCTTCCATTTATCTGCAAAACATTTGCTTCTGAACAAAATCTATTAAAATTTTCTCCAGAACAGAAATATTGTGTTTTTCCTCAGAGCAGGACAAAAAAATTAATGAATAAAAACACACTTCTAATAATTATCTTTCTTTTATCTGGTGGTGCTTTTGGAATAAAGAGATAAGAGAGGCCCAGTTTGGCTGATTGACATTAGAGCCAGAAGCATTGTGAAGATTCATGGGGGATTTTAAAATGAAATGAACAAAAACAGCAAAGAAAAGCTGAGGAACAGAGAATAAAAGAGATTTAATGATAGCTGGAGCTTCATATGAACCAACACTTTGCCCCATGAGTGTGTTTTTGTCTTTGTGAGCATCTCGAGGAACATTTCTGTTTTTTTTGTTTGCTCCATTATGCCTTGGGATAAATGTGGATTCTCTCACACACACACACTCAAAGTGTCACACAGGTATAAACACACAGAAAAGACACAATCCCATCCAAACGATGAGCTCCTGTCACGCCCACACTCAGATTAACTGACGCACATCTGAATCTGTGACTCACACGAGGAGACTAAAACCATGTTTATGTATGCACGGCGCCGATGTTTCCATTTCAGCGTTTCCCGCTTCCTATTTCACAGCAATTTCACAACAACTTTCTGAGCCAGGAATCTTTGCTTGAAGTGTTTTGAATCTAAGATAAAACCTTACAACGAGGAGACAAATGACTGTCAGGAAAAGAAAAATACAATTTTTTCTTATTTGAAATTGAGAATATAAAGGAAGGAAGCAACTTTTATGGAAAAGGCTTTCAAACATCCACAAATATTAAACAGAAAGTAAGTATTTGAATCTGCATTTTGCTTTGCTGCAGTAAATGTTGCACCAAAAGTGAAGACAAACAAAAAATCTAATTTTCAATAGATAGAAGAGCTGCTCCATCATTTGGCACGGGGCACTGACTGTAAAAAATAATGTTAGAATTAAATATTAAGTCCTAATGTTAAATATTAATCTAAATGTTGATGTTTACATTTAAGTATTTTGGAATGGAAAGCAGCCTTTACCGTTGGCATGCAGCTTTTTTTTGTTTAGGTTTTCAACCTGCGACAAAAGCAACTGCTAACTCTGCTAATGCTGCTAACATTGCTAACTCTACTAACAGGGCTAACTCTGCTAATGCTGCTAACTTTGCTAACTCTACTAAGAGGGCTAACTCTGCTAATGCTCTTAACACTACTAAAACTTCTAATGCTGCTAACAGTGCTAACATTGCTAATGTTGGTAATGCTTTTAACACTGCTACCTCTGCTGCTAACACTAAAAACTCTGCTAATGCTGCTAACTTTACTAACTCTGCAAATCCTTTTAACTTTGCTAACACTGCTAACTCAGCAAATGCTGCTAACTTTACGAACGCTGTAAATGTTGTTAACTTTGCTAATGCTGCTAACTCTGCTAACACTACAAATGCTGCTAACTTTACTAACGCTGTAAATGCTGTTAACTTTGCTAACTTTGCTAATGCTGCTAACTCTGCTAATGCTTCTCTACAAGACATCAAACTTTCAGTTGCAGTTGTTTTCAATGAACACGTTTGGAATTTAAATTTTAAATGTCTTCTTTAGCAGAGTTAGCGTTAGCTCTTGTTGCAAGATGACGACGTCACAACAAAAGCTGTATTCCATTCCGAAATTCTTTAATGTAAACTTCATCATTTAGCCTCAACATTTAAGATTTAACTTTTACATTTAGATTTATGATTTAACTTTTACATTTAACAGTTAAAAAAAATGATCAAAATGTAAGAACAGTGAGCTAAATAACGAAAATGTGTTAGTGACATTTTTTACCATTTTATTTTACACTTGGCGCCACATAATTTGCGACGTTAACCCAAAGTCATACAGTTTGGTAAAAAGTTAGTGATTGCATGATGAAATGCAGCCTTTAACCTGCTAACTGAAGATTTATCATTTCTCTAATCACTGCATGGTCTGACCTTGGGGGGAATTTGTTGGGAAGATTAACTGCTGTGTTAAATGCTTACACGTGAATAATCTTCCTCTGTGGGATGATGGACTCTAAATAGTTTGACCTGTAACCCCTCCCAAAGTGATGGGCAACAAAGGGCAGTTGCTCCTTTAAGATTATTGCTGATGTCTTTCCACCCTGGCGTTGTGTTACTAAGAAAAAACTAACCGTAAGACCTTGTAGAGACCAGATCATTCAGTTTTATGTTCTGATCTGCTGAGCCTGAACTGAAAGGTTGTTGAGCATTATGGCTAATATGAAAAACATTACTTCAAATGTGTTGTTTCCAAATTAGACTTTTCTTTCTATAGATTTAGACTGAGCACTATCAGGGCATTCAGGTATTCAGAAAAGACCCCAAGAAGATGATTAAAGTCCTACTAATAATAAATTTATAGTGTAGAGTTTTCAGGAGATTCTCCTCTAACGAGAGTATTCAGCATTTGTGTCACGGTTTGATCAACCAATCAGATTCATTCATGTCTTTAAAGTGTCTGTAACATTCATATCCTTCAAATACAAAAAGTCAAAGAAAACATCTTTATATTTAAGAAACTTGACATAGAACACATGATTTTACTAGTTTTGTCACATAACTGGCATATTTTCTTTTGAACTTGGCTTGGCAAAAGGAAAACAGGAAGTGACATCAAAGGGGAACTCTTTAAGAAATGATCTCTGATTTTTGTTTATTAAAACAATATTTTTTGAACTCTTCATATCTCTGACTCAAACTAATCTAAAGAAACATCAGATTCTTCTACACTGTCTGGGTTGTCAGCCATTTTAACAACCCTCTGTTTTCATGCAGACGTTCCCCTTTGACATCACTTCCTGTTACTTCACATGCAAATATCTCAACAATATTTCATCTCAGCTGCATGGAATTTATTAAGTAATATTTTATCAATGTTATCTTTCCAAAAATGGATTCATGTTTATAACAAAAATTTGAGGTCACAGGCACTTTAAAGTTAAAAGTCAATTGTCAGTAAGAGTAAACCATCGCAGGGTAAATTTAAACCGTCAGGTAAACAAACGTTAAGACACCAAAGAAGAAGAACACCATCAGTTTGAGGAGCTCTAAAAGCAGACAAACATCTTTTCCTCTGAGAGGAGCCTTCAGTGTTGTCTTTTACTTTCCTTTTAATAAAGAACAAACACTTCCTGCTGGCTGTTGTCACCAAATACTCTTGTTAACAATAAAACTGATGTCAAGCCTGTTCTCCAGCCATGAAGCTAAAGATCCACATCAGTGCTGCTGTCTAGGTGTTTACTCATGAACAGGAGTGTGTTTGTTGGTCTGCATCACAAATTATTTAATTATTTTTAATTCGTTACACTGCGTTGAATGTAGAAACAGATCTGCTCACCGTGACTGTTGCAGCGGGACGTCTCCACCAGCCGGTTGTCCTGGTCGTAGCACACCATGGCCTGGTAGCGGTAGCCCTGTCCGCACTCCTTGATGTCCCCCTGGACCTTCATCCCCATGGTGCTCTCGGCTCGGCCCCCCTCTGGCAGGATGCAGTCGGACCACTTCCCCACCGGCTGAGCGTTGTACTTATCGCAGGGGCAGTACTGCGTCTCGCTCAGAGGGTACATCTGTGTGTTTTTACACTTGTCCTTCTTTTTGCTTCTCCCTGAGGAGTGGATTTGGACAGAGATGACCGTAAACATCCTCATTCGGTGGTCCTAAAGTCTACGGACTGACACCTGGCCTTTTTTATGATTAAAACTCTTATTCTGAAAATCTCAAGGCGTGCAGAGACAACCCGTCAGTATATCTTCATGCAGGACACATGATGACCAAACAGTTATTCTGAAACACTCGGGTGATTCTTATCTCAGAGAAACGTCTTTCTTTCTGGCGGTCGATCATTACGAGCTGCTTCAGATGCAAATGAGGACTTGCTCTGACGATTTTCTGTCCAACAACCCAGAATATCTTTACCTGCTCTGTTTGCTCCTCTGAAAAATAAAAAATGTGCTGTTTTTTTTTTTTTTGCAAAGTCTATTCTCCATCTTCTGCAAACAAAGTTGGTTTCTAATTGCATCTGAGCAGCATGCTGTAATTTGTCTGTACAGCTGACAACAGCTGACAGGCAGGAGAAACGAACTCATTATGCTCAACACAATGATCCCCATTTTCCACCCACTTCACCAAAGATGAGCCGCGGCTCTGCTGTGAGTAACCCTCCTGATAAAGATAAAATCTCTTTTGTTTTGAAAGTAACAAGTGATTGCGTCAAAGCTTATTGATAACTTAAATCTCCAATTAACATCTTTGAACAAGGCGCTTCTCTAATTTGATACGAAGACAAAAACTTTCTGATCGATGACGAGTTCATCTCGATGTGTTGCTTCTTGTTTTTACCGTTCACCCATCAAACTGGGCGTTATCTCACCGACGTTAAGCTGCGGAGCAAACAAGCTTCTTTGTGAGGGGCTTCACAGCAGCTCATAGTCTGAACCGTGCCCCTCCGTCCTCACCTATCAATGCTCTCTTTCTGGTCCGGACCCCCACGCAGTCAGCTGTGCAGGACGAGAACTTGGACCAGTTGGTCAACTGGCAGTCGTCCTGGCAGGGGAGCTGACAGCGCTGAGTGATGGCGGGCATGGACTTGGCGGATCTCAGACACTCGCTGATGTCGGCCTGCGTCCCGTCCAGCTGGCGACAGGACACGGCTGGACCAGCAGATGAGGGAGGGACAAAAATCCAAAAACAACGCTCAATTAGAAGATGATTATGGTTTACTGACTGAACAGACTGAAGGACTCAGAGGTTTATCACCGTTTCATTGAGATCATCCTGTTTTTTTACTGTATGTGTTTCTGTATCTCGTTCTGCAACTTTTGTGCTATTCAAACAATTAATACACTAAAATGTTCAGCTCCTCCAGAAAACTCCTGCTATGACTGGGGATTTCAGCAATTTATACCTTGTAAGATATTTAGCCTTTTCTGATATTTTTTCCTCATTGAAAATGAAAGGAGCTCCATTCAAAATCCATAAAACCTTCAAACTGTTTATAAACACTTACTAAGCTTTTCTCTGATTTTTTCAACATCTTTGTGCAAATTTCAACTTCTTTCTTGCTAATTTTAATTATATTTGACTTTTTCAGCTATTCTGCTGATTTAAACATTTTGTGCTTCTATCAGCTTCATTTAGCTAAAATAAGCTTTTTTTTAAATAAAGTTTCAGCAAATGAAGCTACTTTTTAGCCGTTTCAGCAAATTTTTGTTTTTCATCTAAACTCACCTTTTTCACATCAGTTTAGCTTCTTATTACTTAATTCATCTAACACACTCTTTCAGCTATTTCAGCTACTTTTCTTCTAATTTCAGCTTTTTTGAAGGAACTAAAGGCACTGTCACATAACATTTTAGACAACTTATGAATTTTTTTGTGTCAAAATTTTTAATAAAAGTTATATATTTGATAAATTTGTTAACATTACAGTATGAACACACCTTTTTAAATTCCATTTTCAACGTAGAGGTCTTGACAAGTTTCATAAGTTGTCTAAAACTACAAAGTAGTAAAAGAATAAAAAAGCTAAACCAAAACAAAAAGGTACAAATCAAAGTAAAAGTTTATAAACTTATTTAAACCCAGCCGGTCGAGGCAGATGGCCGCCTGTCCTGAGCCTGGTTCTGGTTCTGCTGGAGGTTTTTTTCTTCCTGTTGAAGAGAGTTTTTCCTCTCCACTGTCACCACTGTTTGCTCAGGATGGGAGACTGTGATGAAGCGATGGTTCGGCTCAGTCTGCTGCTTCTTCTTTAGCTTTTATTGTTTTTTGTGTGCAGAGCCCTGAGACAACAATTGTTGTGACTTGGCGCTTTATAAATAAACTGAATTGAATTGAATTAAACAATTTGAAAGTTTTTATGGATGCTGATTGGAGCTCCATTTATTTTCTATTAGAAAAAATAAATGTCCAAAAAGGCTAAATATTTTAAAAAGTATAAGTTGCTGAAATATCAAACACACAGCTGGAATATCCTGGAGGAGATGCTTTGATATATAATGTTTTTGAAACAGCACAGGAAAACGTATAGAAGAAAAATGGACAAAATTCATACAGCTCTAAAGAGATATTCACTTAGTAACAGAAGCAAAAACCTTTTTGACGACTAAAATGACTGATGTACAAAGTTCAGAGAGCTCCTCCTAATAAAAGGTCCTGACACTTTTATTCTGACAGTCTGACTGCAAACCGCTTCAAACAGATTTTAAAGGAGAAAATAAAAAATAAAAACAGCTTTCTGTGTTTAATGTATCTGAAGCAAGCAGCCACTCCAACATAAATCCAGCCTGTCTGGTTGTTTGGGGCTAAAAATGTTTTTTATTGATTGAAATTAGTGGTTTAGTTCAAATAACAGTTTAACATATTTTTAAAGGTTCCAGCTTTTATTTTTTTATTTCCACCCACAGCTTGGAGTCGCACTGGATTTGTTGCATCGTGAAAGTGGGAAGTCAGAACTGTGTGTGTGTGTGTGTGTGTGTGTTCCTGGCTTCTGGTTGCTTTGTTGTGTTTAAATTTAACCATGGAGTTTTTACCAGAAGTTCTGAAGTTCAGTTACTTTGAGGAAGAAGCTGAACTTTCAGGAAGTTCTAAGCAGCACAAGTTGATACTTTTATTAATATAACAGTAAACACAGGTGGTCAACCATTTTCTTTTGATTCTTTTTATCAGTAATTTACATTTCAGTCAGTTTGAACCTTCAGGTTTGACCCTGTATGATTTTTATTAACATTCATTCTGGTGAAGTATAGTTTATGGTCAATGCTGACTTTAAAGCAGCACATGCTTATTTTAAAGACATTAATAGGTCTTTGAAGGTCTCACGGGCCACTTAAAAAGCTGTGGCAGGCCACATTTGGCCCACAGGCCTTAAGTTTGATACATGTGGACTGTTATATTTGTTATATTTTTGTTTTCAAAGCAGCTCAAACCATTTAATGAACAATTTAACCTGTTCAAAGTCCAAACTGATCAGAATTATAAGAAGAAACAGGACCAGAAGATGGAAGTTGAAGCTACTGTGCAGGTTTAAAGTTCTGCACCTTCATGTGGACAAAAAAAGGACATTTTCCTGACAAAAAAATAAAAATTATATATTTTTTGCTGTTTGATGTTCAGTACGCATTTTCTCCATTTGTTTAGTTTCAATTAGTTGAAAGAAGTTATTATATTGTGATTGACAGTTTGAAGGCCAGATCCATAAACACTTGCTCCTGTTTCTGATTTTTTTAAACGTTTTGGTTACTTTCAAATTTAGAGAAGCTTGTTTGAATTTATTTCCATGTGATTTTGTAATAATGTGTTTTATTGATTGTACTGATTTTACAGTTTTGTTTCCATATAACAGTTTTCTCTTGTTTGTGTTTCAACAAGACTAAACTGCATAAATAAAGGAAATAAAATGAAAAACTTTAACGAGGGTGCAGGTCCTTGTCTCTAGTTCACATACTCTGGCTCCTAAAATAGAGCAAAGATCATTTTGTCTTCATTTGAAGAACTGGAGCGGATGAAGACTCTTCCACCTTTAATAACGCTGACTTTAACTTCATTAAGTGAGTCTGGGATTACATGAAGAGGCAGCACCGAGATCCCACGAGAGGAAACCCAGGATGGAGGAGGAGGTGGAGGGAGCATCGCTCTGGTGTTTGGATCAAAACATCTTATTGATATTTGATTAAAAAAGAAAAAACAGCTTCTACTAGAACTGTTTAAAGAGTGTCTGAAGAACAACCGTGAGCAGCAGCGTTCGGACCGGCTCTCACAGGAGCTTTAAAAACTATTATGACAAAATGCATCTCTGCCCCTGTTGGTTTGAAACACCACGAGTCCATTAGCTTTTAACGGCGTCGTCCTGTTCTTTGTTCCTGCGGTAAAAGGCCACCGCTCGTGCTGCTGCAGCGTTTCATTTTGTGGTGACGCAGACCGTCTGCAGAGCTGCACCTTTATAGAGAAATCAATCTCCAAGCACGTTTTATCAAACCCTGTGGGCCCGGCTATTGGTTTGGAAAGCCTCTGTCTGCTGATGTGTGTGTGTGTGTGTGTGTGTGTGTGTGTGTGTGTGTGTGCACGCCCTGGAGCGGGGAAAGCTCTTAGTTTTTTGTTTAATAGAGCCACTCTAGTGTTGGAAGTCTCTGTGTAGGTTAAACAAGAGAAACTCCTGGCAGGAAATACACATCAAAAAACAGTTTCCTTTGATCAAAATCAAAAACTTTCTTTCTGACATTTAATATAATTGTGAAAATTAAAAGCAGCTGGTATCAATTTGCAAAATCTGAAATATTTAATGGACTACGTCACAATAAAATAATCCTTTATTAACGCAGGTTTGTAAAGAAGAAATAGGAAAAAAAGAAACTAATGAAAGCTTCACCATCATGTGTGAACCTTTAAAACAAGATGTTTCTTTAAAAAGCCTCACTGGACGTCTTTGTTCTTTAAAGTACCTGCCACTTGTGCATGATATAAGCTGTTAAATGATGTGTGTGTGTGTGTGTGTGTGTGTGTTAGAGGTGCAGCAGCCTCTAAATTCCATCATGAGACACATTTGATTAAAATTGCATGACTCCTGCCTGAGGTGGGAACAAAAACTAAATCTGAAAAATCTTTGTCAAATGAAACTCATGAAGCTGAAGATGAGGTGAAAACATTTCCTCAACAAAAAAAAACTTTAGAGTTAAAAAACAAAATAAACAGAAAAAAACAAAGTGTGTTCAGGTGAGAAAATCTAAAATATCTGATTTTTCCTGACTCGTGACGGTTCAGTGAGGAGGGAAACGGGGGCGGAGCCAGTGGGGAACTGACTGGCCACACCCAAATGATTAATAAGTGGGTGTGGTTTGCATAGCTAAAATAGAACCATTTGAAGTCAGCTGTGGAGGACATCTTGAGTCTTCAAATCTAGAGGAGTTTTATATATTTGCAATTAAAAACAAAACAAAAAAAACAAACTCCTTGGCCACCCGTGTGTGACCCCATGCAAACATGTCTAGCTCCGCCCCTGGAGGGAAATGGGTTTACTGTTTGATACCTCTGGTCTGAAGTCCCGGTCCGCAGGTCTCTTGTGCACCAGGAGAGTCCTTCCGGAGAACCCACGGGACCAGCTGGCACTTCCTCCATTTGTGGGATTTCCACCTAAGAATGCATTGAGACACGTTAACGCAAAAAAAACAACTTTATTTTGAAACAAAAACCTGATTCAGAAAAAACTGACAGCATGTAGAAAGTCTGTAAATATCATTTATATCCTAATTGTTACATTTGAAGTAAGTGACCAGCTAATAAGTCTTTCTTTCAAACAAGCAGCCCGACTAACGAGGCACAGAGAGCCCTGCGGCAGATGGTGGGACCGACAAAGAACCCTGATCTGAAGTCAGCCTGGGATTAAACTCAGATCCACAGAAAGGCTGTGAAAGTAAAGAAAGTTCTGTTTGCATCTGAAGAACACCATCTGCTGACCCGATTAAAGTCCTTCTGCTTTTCTTTACATTTACCTCTAAACTGATAACTGGTTCACGCTTGTGTTGCACCTTTTTAACCTCTGCAGGTTCTGCAAAGCGCAGGACCTCCAAGAACTACATCCCCCATCATCACAGTTTATTTTTAAAGAGTGTTAACCGGACAGTGTGCATCAACCTGAATCCTGGGCAGATCTTGGGGATGTCGCAGTCCCTCTCCTCTCCCAGCACCTCGGGACACTCCTGTCCTTCGTTGGACGGCGTCTGGATGACGAGACGTTTACGTGTCTGCTTCCTCTTCACAACGTCGCCGGCTGAAACAGACAATTATCAGACTAAAAAAAAAAAAGAAAAAAGTCTGCGCCGTTAACATCAACGACGACATCAACAATGACGTAAAAAAATCCCATTATTTCTAGTTATTGACTCAGATGTAGTATTTAAATGAGTGGAGAGGTCCTCGGATAATTTATTAAGATGAAACGAGCCTCTGGACGGTCATAAATCCTGCTCACAACCTTCATCCGTGCAGCACAAGGTTAAAATATCAACTCCGGTAAATTAAAATGCGAAGCCGCCGGTCCAGAGCACTTCATCTGTGTCGCCCCGGCGAGGTTATCAAAATATGGATGAGAATGATTTTCTGTCGTAAATCAGTTTAATGTTTTTATTTTCTCTGCCCGACAGTAACGACCTCGACTGAAAATGTTTTTCCTTTTGCTGCGTTGAAACAACAACAACAACACAGAGCACTTGTTGACACTTGTTGACACATGTAGCCACAGGCGAGCTGGTTTTACTGAACGAGGTCGTCTCACACGCGTGTCGATCCGTCACATTATGTTTAACGAGACGTCTCTGGTCCAGTTTAAACGCTCCAGAACATTCAGGAGAGCCAAAACGATCAATTAAACCTGCAACAGCTGCGCGTTTAAGTGATTATTTTACAGGTTTTAAAGCAAATATATTGATTTAAGACCAGTAATTATCAGGGTTTAGGCTTTTAAATAACTTTCATTAAAAAAATGCTAACTTTCTTTTGTTTGTAAGAAAAATACAAGTGTCTTCCCCTCAGGTTGTGATGTGAGAGCGGTCGGGCAGTAACTCGTACCTGCATCACAGGTAGGAGGACATTCGGTCCAGTCGCTGAACGGCGTGACGATGCAGTCCTTCTTACAGGGCAGCTGACACGGTCGCATCGTGCTCGGGCGGGGGGCGTCTGGACACCTGGACAAAAACAGACAGAGGGCTTTTTTAAAAACTTTCATTTAAGCTTGCCTTGTATAAAGTACCTTAAAGTGATACTTGAGTAAAAGTACAAGTATGTTACCAGGGGTGGAGCCAGGGGGGTGGTCGGGCCGGCACCTGATTGGCCACACCCTTATGATTGACAAGTGGGTGGAAATAACGTTTTCGCATTTAGATTTTTTTCAACATTGTTCTCTGATACCACTGTACTGAATAATTTTTCAGCTGTGTAGGTTTAAAAATAGCTGAATTATGCTTTGTAAAATTAGCATTAGCAGTTAGCTTAATTTGGGTTTAGCATTGGCAATCAGCATTTGATCATTTCAGGTACTCCACAATGTATTTCATCTCCATAAGTTTTAAATTAGCTGATCTACAGCCTTTTAAAGTTAGCTAATGCAGCCATCTTTTTTGATTAGCATTTATAATTTGATAGATTATTTCCATCTACTTCTACACTAATGTTCAGCTTTATATATTTAAAAATGTCTGAATAATAAGTTGTTACTAGCATTCAGCTCATCTTTTGGCTCATTCTTAGCTCTGATCACACAAAATTTCACCTCAGTATTTCTTAAAACAGCTGAACTAAAGACATTTAAATTGTCTGTGGCAGCCATCTTTCATTTTCAAATCTAAAGTGCTTTTCTTTGTATGTACAGGGTTCCTGCAGCTTAAGGTAAGTTAAACTTAACACTTGTTAATACTCTTTATTGCTACTTGAAATTAAATTTAAGACCAACTTCACAATAAACACAAATGAAAAATAAAAACCAGTTAGCAAGAATAATTTATTTTAACACAAAACAACTAGCTGCAAGAGACATTCAGTAAATTATTTATTAAATATAAATGCTATCAATTATTTTAATATTTGAGACAAATAATCATCATACTTACACTGTGTTAACATTTTTAACACCTCTGAAAGATTGATTTAAGACATTTTAAGTATTAAATAAACAACTTGGCCAACCCGTTCAAGCAGGCCTAGCTCTAAAATTACTCTGGTAAAAGTTAAAGTCTCCTCTAAAGATTTTACTTGAGTAAAAGTCTTTGACATTTAAGAGACTTAAGTACCTTTTATGTAAGACATTTAATTTTGATACTTAAGTATTAAAAGATTAAGTGAATAGTTAGAATGTCCAACACTGAAGAGTAACACATTTCTACTTCTTACTTTTATTTTTTTAAGTAAAGAAAGAGTAGAAAGTACAGATAACTGTGTGAAAATGTAAAGAGTAGAATTAAAAATTCATCAGGAAAAATCCAGTACATCCAATACTTAAGTAAAGTATAGCTAACCAAAACTGAACGTGTTTTTACTTTTACATCTCTGGAAGCATCAGAGTGAAACCTGATTAGAACCTCTGGGCCTGAGTCTCAGTGAGTTAGTCACCTAACCCTAACCTGCAGCAGAGCAGCTTTAACTAATGTTCATTCATTAACCAGCTTTGAGAAAGAAAACCTAAAAAAAGCATCCTTGTGTTGTTCCTTTCAGGCTCTGAAGAACGTCAGAAAACCTGTTTACATAAAAACAGACATGGTAAACATGGAAAAAAACTAAATCTTTAGACAAAAACACTATTTTTGTAGAAACTAATTACAACCAAGAAAATGATTCTAGAAGTATAACATGAGGCCACTGAATGGTTTTAATTGGTTCTGTTGATTATTTAGAGCAGAAGCTCTTAAACACCCAGGGTTTATTAATGCTGCAGACAACAGGTGATTTGTGTGTATTTCTTACAAAAACATCTCATAAACAAATGATAATAATTTAATTAATTATTTCAAAAATAAATATTGGCTGTATATGTAGATACAAACAGAAATGGTAATGTGGTAGTAGCTGAGAGTCATCCAAAACAAAGTTCAAACAATAGAAAATCTCACATTTCAAGATTTAATTAAAAATTCTGTGCTTTCTTACACAAAATGACCTGATATTTGATGTGTTTATTAATTTATTTATTATTCCTTCTTTAATTTTCACTGATGCACAAACGTTTATACAACTTTAAAGATCATAATATATTCAGCTATTGTGCAGAAACAGTCAGGGTTTAATAACTTTATCTGCAGAAGTGCTTGGTTTTATGGATTCTGTCTGAACACACGGTAACTTTAGGGCCAATAAAAATTAATCCATGCTCCACCCTGAACGTAAAATATATAGAGGAAAGATGCTCACACCTCCCGGCAGAACAATACAGGAACTGTTGGTGTTTTCCATCACTTCCATCTGAGGAACGATGATCTTCAGAGGAGCAGAGCAGAGCGGCCTCAGGATATAAACTCCATGTTTTAATGAACTCAGCTATCAGTGAGAAATAATCCCTTTGAAGCTGCAGAATATGGGGTCAAGCCAAGGTTTTTCAGGGCAGAGGTCACGGTTAATCTTCCATCATTTAAGGACCGTAGGTCCTCTGTGTGTACCATTAAGCCAAGATAAATGGGTCGTGATGGACCTGCTGGAGTCTCATCTCTGGCTGGTGCAACATGTTGCTGCTCCTGCCATCATCAGGGTTAATGTTACTGAGAACCAGCCTCCTGCTCTTGTTTTCATGGCGTTATCAGAGAAGTGATAACGAGCTTCACTGGCTAAAAACATACAAACAAAAAAAAGTACAGGCAGCACAAGGAGAGATTTATTTTTAATACGTGCAGACACAGCTAAATCCCTGTCGACCTCTCGTGTCTTCATAAAAAATGAACCATCCAGAGGAAATAAACCACTGCTGGATGCAGCTGAGATGTTGTCTGCAGCCAACGTCCACGAAGAGAGGAGGACAAACTGGTGTCTCACTTCAGGACACTTCAGAGAGAGGGGACACCGCCCCGGGCAGGACAAACCGGTCAGGGGCTGGATGAGACAAGTCAGAGGCTGGATGGACAAGTCAGAGGCTGGATGGACAAGTCAGAGGCTGGATGGACAAGTCAGAGGCTGGATGAGACAAGT
>JARVJO010051541.1:0-19637 GCA_031762555.1 Cynodonichthys magdalenae | reverse complement strand
TGCTTTTGCATAGCAAATGAAATATTTGGTTTTACCCCCCCCCCCCCCCCCCCACACACACACACACACACAGATGCAGTACTCATTCGTGTACCAGGCCCTGCTTGAATACTACCTCTATGGAGACACGGAGCTGGATGTGTCGTCTCTGGAAGGACATCTGCACAAACTGCACAACACCTTTGCCGACGGTGATCGAGTGGGCCTGGAAGAAGAATTTAAGGTAGATTATTTCATTTCACATTCAGACCCATTAGTTTGTCTGCTCCTAAGTGATTTAAAACAGTATTTTTATTTTTCAATAAATGTTTAGTATCTATAGATGATGTGAGCTCCTACACTCTTAACCCAGATTAGTTGACTTTACTAGAAAATCGTGAGGAAACCCGTTGCCTTAATCCGTTCTAGTTTTTACACAATGATGAAACTAATAAGGTTTAGTTGTGTTAACTTTAAAATGTAAGTACAATGTAGTAAATACATTTAGCAGTCCTTACTAGTTTTTACATATTCAAAAACCAAACAAGTCAAGCTCTGTTTACATAAAGTGTTATGTCCAAGATAATCTATTACTAAAGAACTTTTAACAAGAAGTTTTAACAACTGTGTTTATGAGCAATTGACTCAACATTACTCATGTTTATTAGCAATCGTTACTCACATTCATCAGTAATTGTTATTCACATTTATCAACATGAATTTCTCATGTTAATAGAAATTATTGGATGTAATGTATAGTCATAATCAATGTTTTTTATATGCAAGTGTAACATTTAAAACATGTTATGTTGAGCAAACATTTCACACTGTGAAAGACTATTCATCAACACAAATCAGTGAACAGGGAGATACCAAAATCGTCATCTATTCCACAAAAACAGCATACTAACAGTTTTCAGGCTTGCCTTTAAGTGAATAAAATTACTGAATTGAACAGATCACCTTGAATAATGACAGAACAAGAATAAGTCAGATTATGCTGTCATGTGTGCTGCTTTTACAAAATGTCAAGATAATATACAAATTTGTGAGGGAGTGGAAAAGAAAAGAAAATTACCCATGATCCCTCACATGCTCTGCACCAATCAAATGAGGCGGTTAGAAAAAAAAGAAACAAATTGAACAAACAAACACAGCTGAACTACCAAGCAAAAACCCTGGCCAGTAATCATTGTAATGCAACAGAACCAATGCAGTCAGCAGCCATGAAGCCAACACAGTCTAGTTTTCTTCTTCTTCTTCGTGTTGGCAAACAACTTAAAGGTGCATTACTGCCACCTGCTGACTCAATGGTCAAGCCCCTCCCAAAACCAGTAAAAACATGTAAATATGAGTTGTCTCAGCTCAGAGACATTAGTAGAGCAAAAACTTGTTTTAAGTAGTTTACAAAATACATTTTGTTAAGTAATGGCCTTGCCTTTTGCAAAAACATGTAAAGATTAGTAATAATAGCTTGACTTATTAAGTAAAAAAACATTTTGGTTTACAGTGTAGGTTAGGTGGAACACTAAATGTGTTCACTTACTGTAAGGAACCGATGGCTAGATGGTCTCAAACACGGCAGGTTTAGGTGCAGCTAGGAAGGTCAACGGCACAAAGGCTGGTGGAGCAAAGGTGAATAATGTCTGTCAAATCAAACCAAGTGTGTGGAATGTTTGCTTGTTTGGGTAAAAATGGAAGGATGCATGAGGTGGGAATAATAAAAGCCCAACGGCTATGACATTATGGTCAACGTGGTTAACAGTGCAGTAGTCTGTTTTGTTTGACATTGTGGAAAATCTGTGTCGAAACACCTAAATCACTTTGATAAATGGCCTCAATTTCTTGTTTTGTGCAATTGTGTTTGTTTATTTTTATAAAATATAACTTCCCAAGGTAAAGCACAGTGAACATTTACAATAGTTTAACATTTGGACCTGTCTGATTTGTGCTTTAGAAACTGACCAACATGCGAATAATGAAGGAGAACATGAGGACTGGAAACCTCCCTGCCAACATGAAGAAGAACAGAGTTCTGCAAATTATTCCATGTAAGCAGTAGGCGCAAAAAAAACAAACATTGTAATTCAAATAGATTATTTCCTCATTTATTGATTCATGTAAATTGTTAAATATTGTCATGATAAGAAGAAACTATGCTCAGAAACCAGAGTGCATTCTTTTTTAACTTTGTCAACAAGTACGTATAACTAACTGTAATCTACATGTTTTCATTATTTCAGATGATTTCAACAGAGTAATTCTCTCCATGAGAAGAGGGCAAGAGTTCACAGATTACATAAATGCATCATTTATTGATGTAAGCACAAGAATAGCTTCCTGTTACTAATCGTACTGCTAATAGTCCCCCCGCTTGTGTCCAAAAATTAACAGAATGAATGTTTTGGTGAAACGTAGGGATACCGACAGAAAGACTACTACATCGCCACACAGGGCCCTCTGTCTCACACAGTGGTGGATTTCTGGAGGATGGTTTGGGAATGGAAATGTCACTCAATTGTAATGCTCACTGAGCTCCAGGAGAGGGAGCAGGTGAGCTGCAATAAATATGACTTCTCTACAAATATGTGACATGACATCTGCACTCTAATTTGCTGTATTAAGCTAGATTTTCTGGTTTTGTAGGACAAATGTTACCAGTACTGGCCCACAGAGGACTCGGTCACATACGGAGACTACACTGTAGAACTGAAGGGAGACTCGTTGTGTGAAACCTTCAGTTTAAGAGACCTGGTACTCACCTATGTTCCGGTAAGCAAATGAACTTTGCACTATCAGACAGGCAAATGTTTCTGACTGTATTATTATTATTCAGTAGCAGCTATCATGATAAAATTACATTTAATGGCTCTCCTAATGTAATTTGCTTTGATCTGTCCTCCACCTTCTTAATGATATGAACTGAAGATATATTAGGTTTGTTTTAAAATTATCAAGTGGACAGTTTAGGTAGTTTACTTCATTTTTACAAAGGGGAGAAAAACCATACTAAAATTGTCAATTGGGTATTAAAAATTAAAGGCATTCCTTGAAGGATAGCATATTGCCTGTCACCCTTCATGTCAAAGACCAAGATCCCTTTGCATTGAAAACAGTATCTGTAAAACTGGGTTACATCCGTTTTTGAGTTCTATTGGCTGTGGCAGCCATCTTGAATTGGTTTGACTTCACCAATCCTTTGTAGATGTACATATAATGTTTACTTTTTGCAAGTTTCATTACAACCTGTCCAGTGCTTCATGAGATTCTGGTAACTGATACACACACACACACACACACACACACACACACACACATACACACACACAGGCAAGGCAAAACCATCACCCCAATAATTGCCAATAACTAGACTCAAATTAGGAGCTTTATTTTGCTACCGTCCAGAGTTAGTACATTAAATTCAAAGTTTCATAATCAGACGTTTATAAGGATTTTAAACAGGTGCCTCAAAGTACATACAGTTAGGTCCATATTTATTTGGACAGAGATAACATTTTCCTAATTTTGGTTCTGTCCATTACCACAATGAATTTTGAAGAAAACATTTCAGATGCAGTTGAAGTTCAGACTCTTAGCTGTAACTCAATGAGTTGAACAAAATGATTGCATTGAAATGTGAGGAACTAAAGCATTTTTTAAAAAGACAATCCATTCATTTCAGGGATGCAAAAGTATTTGAACAAATTAAATCATAATAAAATGTTAATTTGTAATAGTTGGTTTAAAACCCTTTGTTGGCAATGACTGAAGTCTCAAATGCGTGGACATCACCAGATGCTGTGTTTCCTCCTTTTTAATGCTCTGCCAGGCCTTTACTGCAGCGGTTTTCAGTTGCTGTTTGTTCGTAGACCTTCTGTCTGAAGTTTAGTCTTTAACAAATGAAATGCTCAGTCGGGTTGAGATCAGGTGACTGACTCGGCCATTGAAGAATATAAAATTTTTTTGCTTTAATGAACTCCGGGGTTGCTTTGGCTTTATGTTTTGTGTTATTGTCTGTCTGTATTATGAATTACAGACTAATCAGTCACACAGTTTGTCCCTGAATACCTCAGATTTCATCTGGCTGCTTCTGTCCTGTGTCACATCATCAAACACAAGTGACTCAGTGCCACAGACAGCCAAGCATGTTCAGGCCATCACACTGTGCTCACCATGTTTTACAGATGATGTGTTATGTTTTGGATCATGATCTGTATCACACCTTTACCAGACTTTTTTCTTTCCATCATTCTGGTAGAGGTTGATCTTGGTTTCATCTGTCCAAAGAATGTTATTCCAGAACTGTGCTGGCTTTTTTAGATGTTTTTTAGCAAAGTCCAATCTAGCCTTTTTATTCTTGAGGCTTATAAGTGGCTTGCAGCGTGCACTCAACCCTCTATATTTACTTTCATGCAGTCTTCTCTTTAACGTAGATTTGGATTGATGCACCTACCTCCTGGAGAGTGTTGTTCACCTGCCTGTAAGAGTAAATGCAGTGAACATGATATCAATTCAGAGCTTCCCATCTCCTATATTTCATTAAATTCGACCCACATCATTTTTCAGGGCTCGGTTGTACATTCCTGTCTGCACACGACCAACACAGACGTCACACCTGTCATTATCTTTCAGAAGCTGCTAATGAATCGTATTTCAGAAAGGTTACAATCTCTCACCAGCCTCTGCCTTTCTTCTTGCAGGAGAAGCAGACGAGGGCGATCAGGCACTTCCACTTCCACGGCTGGCCAGAGATTGGCATCCCGGCGGAGGGGAAAGGCATGATCGACATCATCGCCTCAGTGCAGAGACAGCAGCAGCAGTCTGGGAACCATCCCATAGTCGTACACTGCAGGTGGGCATCCAGTTGCTGTTAAAACCTAACATCAACTCTGCATTTGCACAAACAGATTAACGGTCTTTGTGTGTTGCTGCAGCGCTGGTGCAGGGCGAACAGGTACATTCATTGCACTGAGCAATATCTTGGAGCGCGTCAAGGCAGAAGGTCTGCTAGACGTGTTCCAGACTGTAAAGAGTTTACGTATGCAGAGGCCTCATATGGTCCAAACTGTTGTAAGTACCTGCAGAACAACCATCGTTCCTGGATCTCTGCAGCAATTTATTGTACAGATTTTAATCTAATCTGTCTCTTGTTTCACCACAGGAACAATACGACTTCTGCTACAGGGTGGTACAAGACTTTGTCGACATTTTCTCAGACTATGCCAATTTTAAATGAGATTTGCCTTAAACATGGTTTTAATGTTTTCTAAAGCAACTTTGTCAGTTTTATCTTCTATTTTGCTATGCACTTGTCCTTACCATTAACTCGAGCTCTTTTCTTGTAAAATATAGTTTGTCAGGAGAGGAAACCTGTACATGAGAAAAAAGTAGGTTGGTTATTATTGTATATTTCATAACATGTTTGATAATTTCTCAATAAGTGTAGCTAAAAAACTCTGATTTCAGTTTTGTATATTATTTTATAACATTGTTTAAATGTTTTTTTTTTAACTCAACATTTTTACAAGCTGTAGTTACTGTAAATGTATTTATATGTTGACAATATGTTTAATTATAAGATTTTTTTTTGTGTAGGTAACATTTCCTTTCATTACTGATGACTGATGAGAAACAAACCATTTTGTCAAAATACAAGCCCTTCAAAAGTCTAAAGATGTCTTAATCTTCGGAAGAAAAAACTTTTGCCACGATGTAGAAAACATTAGTTAAATTGGGGGTAAAAAGGTTGTATATCTCCTTTAGCCTCAGTTTGAAGGACTGGATTTGGAACCTAAAAGCTAACCCAAGCAAGACCAAAGTGGAACTGTTCGTTCTCTCAAATAACCATCAAAGTCTATTTAATTTAACCGTGCAATGTAAACACGGATGTTTAAAAAATTGTTTGCATAAACCGTGCCCAGGTGTTTGCGACTGTCGTTATTTTAACCATCCTGGATTAAAACAACCCCACCCTCCTGCCAGGTTAACCAGGAGATTTAACACGACAACAGTTCATTTCGGTCTTGGCTTTTCGTCTGACTACCTGTTGTCCATCTGGTGAAAAAATAAATCATTTCTTCAAAATGAGATTATATCCAGCGCTACTACCAAAAGGTAAGATTTTCAACTATCCTTTTCAAAAGTCAGACTGATGCATCCTCAACAAGAAAAATGCGATGTTACCGCAGTCTGCCTTTTGTCGGAGAAAATGTTTACGGACCATAATTAAGCTGTCTGCCAAGAGCTTGTATCTCCGAACAAATTGTTGTATTACAGACTGAGTATTCCCAAACAAGTGCCATATGTTCTCTTTAAAAGTTAGGCGAGTTGGTGTTAAGCGTGGCTGCTAAATGCTGTTTTACGAGACACAGTCGAAGCACAGGACATGAATAAATGCAAGTTCCAAGTTCCAAAACAAAAATGTGGTGCAGAATGTTTTAAATAAAAAAAGGAAGATTATAGTGAATGTCAAACGCGTTTTTTTATGCCTTTTCCTTAAGGTATTAACTCCATCTGGTACTTTTATTTTGAACACTGTATGTAAATACTACATGACAAAGTGCTAACATTGTGAAAGTCGCTAAGCAGCAAAGGATCTGTGAAGTGATTGGTCTTATTGTGTGCTACATGTATGTGTCTGTGAGATGTGAGGCGCAGCACAAGATGAAAGACTGAACAAAAACAATTTGAGTGGATTTTCCTGTGGCTCATTTTCTGTCCAAGTTGTCCTTTAAAGAATGGGGGGCGGGGGGGTGTTTGGACTTGAGCTCTTTGCCTTTTCTCTCTCTGTGGGTGGTCTATCCTGACTGTCAGTGTCTTTAAAATGCAAGTTGCAATATTAAATTAATCTGAAAATGCCCTCTGCTGTGGTCTCAGTTCATGGTGTCAAAAACCACGTAAAAGAAAAAAGAAAAATTTTAGATTACAACATTCTCCATTCAAGATTTCTACAGAATAAAAACATTTCCTTCAGATATTGTTTTGATTGCTGTAGCAGCAATTTGTGTTGGTGTGTTTTTTTTTTCTAGTTTCATTTCTATGTATACAAAGGAAAAGGCCAAAATAGTGGTCACAAATGTCTTATTTGATCAACTGAATAAAATATTTTATTTTTTATTTCCCTAGTAATAAAAACAAAAAGACAGCCTTTAGTAAAATGCATTTGAGTTCATGACATATTTGCAACCAAAGCTTTATTTTGATCTGCTAATCCTTCACATTTCATCTTCCAAACTTACACTTTACATCTTCCTTACTGCTTTTTATGACTAAAGTTAAAAAGAAATCCAACATGACAGAAAACACTGCTCTGACTGTTTGAAATGCCTCATTTGTAGTCCAACCCTTCCTTGCATACCTTATCGAAGTTACAGTGCAGAACATTTGGATAATTCCTGCCAAGTGGTAAGTTTAACACTTCAAGCAAGAACAAGCAGATGTGTTGCTCTCCACCTTTTTTCTTTCTTCTTTTTACCTTTTTAAAAACTATTATCTTTAAAAACAAGGGTGACTAACAGATAACATAAAATCATTAAATTACAGAAAGTTTTTCTATTCAGGGGTTCAAAATATTAAATTGACCCTGTCACACGAGAATTTCAGACAACTTATGTACATTTTGTCCAACACTAAAGATGCTGAAGAAGGAATAAAAAAAAAATCTACTGGAAGCCTCTTTTGGATGTATATTGGTAAGAATAATAATGAATATATAACTTAAATGAGTAATTTAGTCAAAGTTTACATAGCATAAGCCAGGGCTATTCAACTAAATTGCTCCGGGGGCCACAGTTACTATAGGCCAACAGCACAGGGGCCAAACATCCGGCAATTAAAGTCGTCATATAAATAAACCAAAATTTAAAAAATCTGTTACCTTTGAAATAGTGTATTTTGCTGCATTTAATCAAATACTACATATAGAACCCTACATAATGTGAGAATACAACAATATCAAAAACTAAAATAACACGTCTCCTATTTAACACAAATATTTTGACATCTCTGACTTGCCAAACTGTAAAACCAATTTTAATTTCACTTTCATAATTTTATTTTCAACTGCTTGTAGTTTTAACTGTCTTGAATGTTCATAGAATTGGTTTTTACCAGCTTCTAGCCAAGATTCAGACGTTTCTGTAGATACCACACACATCTATGTCTAACTAAAAGAACTTATAGTAATTAAAGTAGAAAACCAGGGGTTTGGGTCGAAGAGATGAAAGAACCAATTGGTGGGCCGAACTTTGGTCACTCACGGGCCGGATGTGGCCTGCGGACCACCAGTTGAATAGCCCTGGCATAAGTTCTCTAAAACGTCAAAGTGTAACAGGGTCTGCTCTCTTCACTTCTCTCACCACCATTCAAAATATATATATGATAATTAAAAGAAAAAGTCTAAATCTGAATGAAAAAGGTGCAGAGTGAAGAAAAAAAATTGTAAATCTGACCCTTATTTTAATAAAAGAATAACTTCAAACTTACAACAGACTTAACCACTTAAACAATTTACAAATTTACAAAAAAAAGAAAAAATCAGGTGTGTTTATCTTATTTCCAGTAAACATTACATGGTATCATACGTGCCCAATAACTTTGACCTAATCTCCTTTTTGAACATAGTGTTTTGGAGGTTTTTATATTATATTTATACAGTTCCATAAACATTCCCTGAACTGTAATACACCAATCCTTCAGACTATTTCTAAATGGAGGTTTAACAAAAACTTTGTCCACTGAGGCTATAGTGACTCTCTTAACAAATTTGGACTGGATATTTAATAGTAATGTTTCATGATCCCTATGCATAACTTGCAAAATACTATAATCAACCAGATCGTAAAATTTCAATCATTTCAACTGATGAAATAATGTTAGTTGGATGACCAAAATTTTTTTCTGCAAACAATTCCTACAGCTCTTTTCTGGAAAAAAGTTTAGGACAATATAGTAAATGTGGTACAATTGATTTATATAATATATGTATAATGCTTTATCATTTGCTTGAGAACAATAAGAGTTGAACACTAAATGATACTAAAAAAAAAAAAAAAAAAAATGACATGCAATGGGGAAGGCCATGTGGTAAAGAAAGCAAAGTAAAACCCAACAAACAACCATAATAGAGATGATTAAAAAAGAATGAAGTCAGCAGGGGGCAGTGTACTTCAATCTATATGTAAATGAGCAAGTTTTAGGATAACAGTCAATATTCAGCCACTAATAAAATGCCAGTTTCTCTTATGTCACTGAGTGGACAAAGGATATCTGCTAATTAAAGTCCACCCAGCAAAGAGGTAGTGGTGTGATGAAAATTCAAATAAAGATGTTCTCACTTAAACTTCTCAAACTGATGACTTTAAAAGCAACAAAAATCCATGTTTTTTTTTTTTAATATATACTGTGTGATGCCATTTTCTAACCATCTTATTCTGAATGAAATTCAAACTTTCACATCCAAGTAAATTTATTTCTGATTGGAAACTCTTTCCAGCTGAATGTTGCAATTAATCAGAACAAATCAAAACCACACACACACCCACACACACCACAGTAGCAAAAGGCAGACATTAAATGTCTTCTCATTGTGTCAGAGTACTTATGAACATTAAGTTATTCTGTAGGTTTTAAATGTACAGTATGTTCAGACAGAACCAGCTTTCATCCATGTGACCGTCACCCATCAATAACGGGTGGAAATGTGAGCTATTTTCATCACACAATCTTAAAGGGAAAAAGAAAAGCCCTGAGCGACAAAAAGCCTCTTTGTTGACAATTTTCACTTCCTCCCAAGAGCACAGCACTCCTTCCACTGTCTACAAAATAAAAATGTAAAAAAAAAAAAAAGGCACAGACTGTGTGAAAAGGTCGCATGAATTATGTATTAAACCTAATCGACTCTTACTTTTAGATGACCCTCGGGGTATTTGTACTTTCTCCCCAACACACAAAGCTTTCCATTTCCTCCTTTAACATAATCTGGAAAATGAGCCGTGGAGCCGCGACCGCTTCCAAATGCTTTTATGTTTGGCTTCTCAGAACTATTTTCTGATATTTCTCTGGGCATTTGCGAGTTGAACGAAGTCTTGAACTTTTATAAAGCATGCAGAAGTTTAATTTACAGTAAATATTTGAAACCAGGATGCAGCAGTATGTCTGAACTGAAATGTTAACATTTTTAACATGAGCAAAAATCTTACTTTGATTTGTTTTGTTTTCAATACACTAACCTTAAAACTTAACCAATCTGGAAGCTTAAAGCAGGGCTGCATTTAAGCCCCATTTATCTCAAATCAATGTTTTTGTCTTGTTTATTTTTTTCACTGTATCCTAACACTTCAACTACAGGAAGCTACAGTAAGGCATTTTGAATTGCTCAACAATGACTTTTTCAACTTGCTCTCTTCCTCTTTTCTCTTTCGCTGCACAGCATCTTGGCACACTGGAAGCATTCTGAACAAATGTTTTAAATCATCCATAATTCAATCAGATAGCTCTTACTGAAGGGGTAATGTCACAGGAAACTACATTACAAGTGATATTATACACCTCCACTGAATTATCAGGCAAATGTGCTTTCAAAGGTGTTTTTTTTTTTTTCTTTCTAATTTCTTTCAGGAAATCTAGTGGACAATCTGATGATGTGGTAAAAGACTGGACGAAAAAAAAAAAAAAACTCTTTTAAACAAAAGTACCAGACCTAACATATTTATTAAAGACAAACAGTTTAACAGTATGAGCAAAAAATATCTGTGTATATTAGAGTCAGACTGACTCTAGCCAGACTCCAAAGCTAACAATTAAGGATTAAAGGATTTGATGCTGTTCACATCTTGAATCGTGTGATAAAAATACATCAGTCAGCCAGGTAGGTAAATGATCCACAGGTAACACTAAATGTAAATTAACTAAACTCCAAGTTAGACGTAAAGAAGCCTTCTGGAAATAAGAAATCTCCAAGAATCCAAAATGTCTGTTTTTCTTTTCTGTTGGATATTTTAATAAAAGACTGTACTAATCAGCTGTAAGTGTTTATTAAATGTGATGACCATCAAAAATGGTGGTTCCCACTTAATGACTCGTATCTACCTGAATCATAGGAGGAGCAGAAGGAGTCATTTCCTAAACAGTTTTTATTTAGCATTATGTTGATGGAAAACATTGCTGTAGCATTACAGCAGCACGGCTCATGTGTTTCTGATTCATGTCTGCGCTTTTCTGCTGCTACAAGCGCTTCAAAACCGTATGTTTTACTGTTAGTCCGACTTGTCTGTTGTTTTGTTCTTGTTTATAGAACCACAGTGGAAATTAGCCTCCAACTTTATTGTGCCACTAAATTCCTGGAAAGAAAAGAAAAAACAACCCACAGACATAAATCCTGCATTTTATGGTCCCAAAGATCAAACTTTATAAAACTAAACCATGCAAATCTTATTTCTAACAAATCCACAGTCACTGGTCACAGAAGAGGAAGGTGCTTATCTGCGGTCTAAGAAAACCCTCAAACATCTGGGTTCAACAGCCAAACAGAATAACTATACAGACGTCAACGTGTTTTTAATCAGATGTGAGGACAATGAAAAACAGGAGTATTGTGTCAACTCATATGTTTCTAGTCTTTTCAGACAGAAACCTTTCTGAACCATTTTAATCAATGCAGAAGTATTTTTGATTTGCTTTTTAGATAATTATATCATAATTGGCCTCTCATTTCCAAAATAATCCACAAGTTATGTCTAATAAAAACAGGTATATTGGGAATTAAATATGCAAATCCATGCATTTTGCAGTCATTTTAACATAATGCTTTTTTATTTGCATAAATTGCTCCAAGCCACTTTGTCTGACTCAACAGATTGAACATTTATACTGTCCTTTAAACTTATTACAAATTCCTAGTCAGTTAAACAAGGAGACAAAATGTGGCTTGTTGTCATCTCGTACAAATTAAATGTTTCTTTTTACGAGCTTGTTGCAGAAGTTTTAAACCATGACATAGGGCTAGGGCTGGATGACACTATTTTGACTGTGCACCAGAAACATCAAGATGTGATTTATTGTCATGTTTATGTGACTGCAGATTAAACATGTGGTCCACCAAACACACAGGCCTATCCAGAAACTTCCTTATGTCATTCGTTGTTTTCCGGTTTCCCTGTCAGCTGTTGTCTCATGAGGAACTGCTCGTTGTCACAAACATTTTGTAAAATGAGGAAACGGAATTGTGACAGAAAAAGCCACTAATTGTTGCACACAAGTTTCAGTATGATGCATGTTAGCTTAAGGGTGTCCTTTTACATTTGATAGTATTATCAGATTAAGGAAAAATATTTAAACATTAGTCAAATTCTGTTCCTGCTCTCAGTCAGTCAATGCAAAAACTGTTAAACTTTTATTGTCATTTTATTGGTCATATTGATATTAATCTTGTGACGACAACTTTTTGCATGAGCCAGCTAGCTAAAAAAACAAATAACTGTTTTAGCAAAAAGATTAGATTCAATAATGTCACAGGCTAAGAAAAGAAAAAAAATGGTTCATTTTCAGGACATAAAAATGCTTACTTTTTCTGTTCATAATTCAACAGGATGAAAACAAAAAGTGTTTAATGGGGTAAAATATCAGATGTCATGGTTTTGTCATTGACTTGCTTTGGGATTACCTTCTCTAATGATGTAATCTCTGTAGTGAACTTATTATTACTAATTATATCACTTAAAAATAAATTTTAGGATTTTAAAGTAAAAAAAAAAAGGTAAGCACACAATTTTATTTATTCTTTTTTATTTTCTTAACTGAATTGAACTATAATCCATTACACAAATGATTTTTACTGAACAGACTCATGAGTAATTTACATGGCAGGACTGAGCAACAGGGCCTCACCATCGTTTGGAAGTACTTTGCTCGTCATCTCAGTAAATGAGAATTACTGTTGTGACAATAAAAACCCACAGTACAGTAAACTTACATGCTGACCACACTCATATCAAATGTTTTCTGCTGATGGTAAACGTTTTTTTCTGCTAGTAGTGAAGACGGGTTCATTGACTTTAACTTGTTTGCAGTTAAAGTGTAAATGAGGATGCAAGTGTTTTTTTTTTTTTGAGTTTTGTGACCATGACTCAGAAAAACAACCACCTTTTATTTTGTAACCTTGCTAAAGGTGGGCAAATACAGAGTACACAGGTGGCATTGTCCCTGGAAATTTCACTCTCACCCTACATGAAGAAATCTAACATAGTTCCTCTAGAACAAGGCTATTCAACTGGTGGTCCGCAGGCCACATCCAGCCCACGAGTGACAAAAGATCGGCCCACCACTTGGTTCTTTCATCTCTTTGACCCAAACCCCTGGTTTTCTACTTTAATTACTATAGGTTCTTTTAGTTAGACATAGATGTGTGTGGTATCTACAGAAACGTCTGAATCTTGGCTAGAAGCTGGTAAAAACCAATTCTATGAACAAACAAGACAGTTACAACTACAAGCAGTTGAAGATAAAATTATGAAAGTGAAATAATATTGGTTTTAAAATTTGACAAGTCAGAGATGTTAAAATATGTTTGTTTTTGATATTGTTGTATTCTCACTACATTATATAGAGTTCTGTATGTGATATTTATGATTAAATGCAGCAAAATAAACTATTTCTAAGGTAACAGATCTTTTTAATTTTGGTTTATTTATATAATGACTTTAATTGCCAGATGTTTGGCCTACAGTAACTGTGGCCCCCGGAGCAAATTAGTTGAATAGCCCTACTCTAGAAGTTGCAGCGTTCCATAGAGCCATCGGGACTTTTACTTTTAATTAATAAAGTTCAGATAAGACATTTTTCAATCAGAGTTCTGGTTATTAAGGTTTTAGGCTGCTTTGGTTCAATCCAAACATCCCTCCAGGTTCAATCCACCATCCAGCTCTAACACTTTTATGTTGACCCATTTTTACAAGATAGAGACGATGACAAAGACAGCCATAAAATGACAAAGATGACAATGATAAAAAAAAACACCAGTAGGGGAAAGAGAGGGCGTTTGAACAGAGAAGCATGTTAAAAAGGGTTTAGTAAATTGCCAAATATGAAAGCGCAGAGAGCTTATATAAAGAGTGACAGTGGCAAAGAGAATGACAAAGGTGGAGGGAAGCGAAGAGAAAGGGAGTAAACATAAGAATATGCCTTGGCGCCTGGAAGGGGGGTGGGCTGAGCAAGCTCCGTTTCTCCTAATAAAGCAAGTGTATTTGAAAGGAGGTGGTGAGAAACGACAGACTGAGCACAGAGCTGTGTTACCACAGAGAAAGAGGAAGAGAGAGAGAGAGAGAGAGGGAGACGGCAAGGGGCACTGGATAGAAAGAGCATTGTGTTACTACTGAGAAACAACCCATGTCTGCACAAAGAGGTAGGTGTACTGCTATGACTGGTGCACACACACGCATGCACTTTGAAAAGTAAAACCTCTCTTTTTATTCAGCGGAGGCAGCAACAGGACAGAGCAGCAGACTGGGCTGTAAAAGTGTCAGCTGTTGTCTTCCAACTGTCTGACTGGCGTTACAGCGTGTAGGAGATGTGCAACAATGTAGTGCAGGTGTGAGACGTTTGCACACATTTTATTTTTACACGTGTGACTCATTGTGATGTGTGGAAAATTCACAGTGGCAAGAGGTTTATGATGTCTCTGTTGGTAGCTGCCTAAAGTGTAAATGTTGTTTTATCTCACAAGACTTTGCCCTCGAACTGATGGCTTCATAAAGCAATTAGCTGAGTGATGCTGCATCAAGTACATCTCATGCTAAATTTAGAGCAGATGGGGCAATTGTTGAAAACAAACAATACAAAGTGAGCAGAGCTCTGGTTTATTTTAAACAGAGTGAGAGAAAATATTAAATATAAAACATGGTGACACTGGGTGTGATGCATCAAAGATATTTTTCTGAACCTCAAAAATCAGAAAAAAACTACATGACAACACTACAAATACATTGGAGTTGTTCTAATCTTGAAAAATTTATAAATTCTTATAAAATTTGCCTTTGGTCATGTAGTCACAGAGGTTAGACATCTACAAAAACTGTACACAACAGCAAATGTGTTTGTGTTTAGTGACTGGTGTTTTATCTGAAGTGTTAAAATAGGTCAACATAAACCAACAAGTCAGCGATTTGTGCCAGTTTAATTTTCCTTCCTCAAATTCAGGGTTAACCTCTGGGTTGGTGCCAGCCTGTTCATTGTGACATTAAAGGACAAGCCACTTCCTGTTTGAAAGCATCAATGTGTCCTCTCATTTCCACATCATATGCTGCAAGAGGTTCCCTTTTCATATTTTGCCTCAATTAGGCCATTTATGGAACTGCTAAGTGAGATGTCTTTTAGGATAAATATGAGCGCATTGTGTGAGGGAAAGTATGTGATTAACCAAAATAAATTAAAGTTAAAAGCCTGATAATGACTCAAGGCTGCTGTCAGCTGATCTGCACTTACAGTGTGTGGGAATCACTTGTTTATCTATGAGAATAAGTCACTGCATTGATTTTTTTTGGGGGGGGGAGTGCATGCTGTAACAGTATCAAGCCGAACATTGCATTCGGATGCAAAACCATTTCAATTATTTCTACCAGGCTTCCTTTGGGTCTAGGTTCCTGAAATGCAGAAGCAACTCTGCTTTATGGTATTCTGCTTATAGGTGAAACAGCAATGACATCCAAAGCAATAAACTCTTCCTGGAACAACAAAACAGAACTTTCAGTATTATTTTTCTTTATTCTAATATAAATTTTCTTTACTAATAAAATATTTAATCTGTTAAACCTGCAGGCCTAACCCTAACTGAACACTTTGGTGTAAATTCACAAGCCTATAGTCTCAATAGGAAGCTATCAATTTGAAATTTTAACTCCCACTGTAACTAGTACTTAGTTATTAAGTTAAAATACATTATAACCATAACTTTTCTCTCATTTCCAAAGATGCACATTGAATAAAAGGTAACACGATTGGCTACACAGCTGTGGTGTCAGAATGAAGCCCAGAGCTTCTGTTCAATCAATCACATGTACCACATACAGGTGGGACATGAGGGGCTTGCCCCACTTTTGGGGTTCTGGAGAGCTTATAGATGTACCCAGTTGTTCAGAAGAGGTGTCAATGGAAAGAAGACAATCAATCAAATCGTTTGAACAGCCTATTATGCAAATTAAAAGTCCTTGGTAGTGTGAGTCAGGCTATATATAGGCAGAAAGTAACACAAACTGGGAATGTACCGCGGATGGTAAAAAAATTAAGCTCCAATTGCAAAACTTTGGGATGGATTTCTGTGTTTAATTACTGCATTTAGTATCATGTCAGTAATGTCGCCTTGAACATCGGCGTTTAAACAAGATGAACTTACAATTACAGCTACAAGTTGTGTACATCTTTTTGTTTTTCTGTGAACAGCATGCACAACCTCTCCGGTTAAGTCGGATGCTCCCTCCGCACATGTTGTCATTTGCTACAATTATTGTTTAATCTGCACTGGATTGCAGGTGCAGGTAATAAAATGTTTGTGGTGCTGTCCTACTTCTTACTTTTCTGTGTTGCCAAATGTGGCAGCACATTATTTATTATACTTTATTTTTTTATGTTACTTAAAAATTAAAAATAGCCTTTTTTTAACTATGCTTTGTAGAAAGTTTGCTGATGCAGTTCAGAATCACACTGTCAAATTAAAAACTTTTTTTTTAACTGATGTCTTTAAACTTTGCATTACAAGCAATCCCTCACTAATAACAGTGATTTTGACATCATAACACTTATTGAGAAAGGAAACAGGGCTCACCCAAGCAGGAGTTTATCTGGATGAGCTCATGGATGGACTCTTGGCACATCAACAGATTTCAGGAAACACTCAAGTTTGTATGTTCATTTATAATTTACATGTTTCATAACATTAAAAACAGCACACCCAGCAAATTCCAGTCATGGCTTTATTTCAATCCTATTGTTTAATCTTATTTTCCTAACAGCCAAATGAAGAAGTTCCATTTAAATTCAGCTTAACTGTCCTTGGCAGAGACATACAAGTCAACACACACATACACACACAATTGTGCAACCACAAGTATTTCCAATTCTGACCTCTCTAAACAAAAATGAAGAGTTAAATGGAGGTCATGATGGCTCAATGTCTGACATGAGGAAAGGCACTACAGAGAGTTGGAAAACACATCTGTTATCAGTAGATCATTTTTACGAGGCTATTGCAAATATTTTGGTAATTTTAAACAAATGCTCAGAGTTAGACGTATTATTAACCTTCATGTTCTCTAGAAAAAAGTAGTGCAAATTGGTGGCATTCAGATTCAGTCTGGGAATTCCTTATGACACAGACTGACTAATTCCTTTAATGACACTGCATTAAGTCTTAATGTTAACCTTGGCTAAGACCTAAAACCAGACAAAATGACTTCACCAGACAAAGTCTATGATTAAAGCTTGTTAAAGCGTTGCATCACATCGAGGTATCGACTCAAACAAATGTAGGCCTTTTCAAACATACTAACTCCAGGATACACAATTTAAAAGTTGGATCCACTCACAAAGTAAACATCCTTCCCATCTGTTCTTTGAAAGACTTAGACAAACTGCATAAGATGACAAAAAAACGTGTGAGAGAGGCAAAAAAAAAAGACATTGTTATAAATTCAGCCATAAAGCAAGATGCAGTTGAGGTTTATCTTTGTGGTATCATGATGGAAAGATGAGTCAATAGTCTACCAGTAAGAAACGTTTTGCTCTTCTGGTTGTTTTTTCTGTTTATCACATGAGCCTTAGTGTGGAAACGTTGACACGAAAGACATTAAAACCAGACAGGTTGGTTTGCAGAGCTACAACCACAGGGTGACAAGTGTTTTTTTTTTTTTTTTGTCATTTTGACTGGAGTTAACACGAAGAAGATGCAAATAAAAGTTCAAACAATTCAATATTTTTACATAAAATAAAAAATTATATTTTGTTACTTAAATCCATTGGGTATTCTAAACCTAATATGTTGAAACTGATTTTTGATGCTTTGAAATAATTTTAATCTGGAATTAAAAAAAAGGAAAAATTTGAAATTTATCAGATTGTTGCCTTAATCTTTTGTTCTTAAATGTCCAATTATTACGGGCTTGAAAAACAAAGTAAAAATTTGTTGTAGTTTTTCTTGGGATCTGTTAATTTTGGAACTGACATTTCAAAAATGGGGGGAGGCCCTCCCGTACCGTCTTTCTGCCCCCCCTCCCAGGATCCCTAGCTCCGGTTTCTAGCAGTTCAATGACTGGTTTTGTACTTAGGAGTTTAACTTGCAACCCAAATCAAAACTGTTGACTCTAATAAAGTAGCTGAAAATAAGCTTCATAGTTGGTTCTGACATATAGGTATAAAGTAATGCTGGTAATTAATTTGTATCTTAGGTCTTAATGGATATAATTAAAGGGAAAATGATAATCTTATGTTTAAACATGACCCTACAATCAACATGAGATTGAAACAAACTTAACTGGATCTTTTTCTGATGACTTCTGTTATCCAGACCTGCTCATTCTGGTTGCAAAATGTTTATAGCTTATTATGACTTTTTATCAAGTGTAAAAGTGGAGGAGGCTTGATACTATCAAGTAACAATACATCACCATGAAGCTAGTGATGCAATGTTCCAAATATCTGTTCAACCTCTCCCACAAGCTTTCCTAAAAAAATATATATAAATAAATAAATAATAAAACTGCACAGAACACTGTTAGGCCTGCTAATGTAACAGTTGTAAATAAGCTAAACATTCCTTTATTTTTCAGTGATGACAAACTTAAACGTAAACTGCTCCATTCTGACATTGAATCCAATATATTTGTCTGTTCAATGACACATTTTGAGAGATTTTTGTTATTGAACAATACAGGTCACTGTGTTAGGAGAATTAGACCTGAACTGTATCTTTGTTAAAACACACATTGGTTCAGTAATGCCTGACAAATGAGCTTTAACAGTGAGCTGCAGATAAGGAAAGTGAATGGAATTTGGGAGCCAGATCAGTTTGGAAAGGGTTTCCAACTGCATGCCATTTCCAACCATTATGTCTTTTTTGTTGTTTGCAAAATCTCTCAGAACTTTCCTGAGAATCATACAGAATGTCAACATAATGGAGAAATGAACTTCACTTAAAAAAAGATCAAAAGTGTACATCTAAAAAGACCCTAAGAACTTCTCTGCACTTTCCAGATATTAACATTTTTATTAATAAGCATTCTACAAGTAATGAAACTAAAGTTACATAACTACGATGTCATTTTTTTTTAAAGTGTAAAATTATTCTGGAGTCGGAAGGTCAGAACAATTGTGTAATCATACATCTGCCTCCAAGATGGAAACTGGAGACAGGAAAGTTAAAAAACATAAACTGATTGTAATGCTCTTTTGTGTGTGTGTGGTTAGGTTTGTGATGACTTAATTTAAATGTGCAGTCAAAGAGGGAAATAAATAGCAGGACCACCTGTGAATGCTTCAGCACATCTGCAGGCTAGTCATGTTTTAGGTCTGCACAGTCGCACGCACGAGGGAGAAGAAAAGCAGGGGATCCCAATCAGTCACCGAGATGACATCACAGCCTGTCAGTAATAAAGTACAGCCAAACAAGGGAGTCC